>JACXGJ010017201.1:0-11431 GCA_016801105.1 Esox niger
ACACACAGACACAGAGTACACACAGACACACAGACACAGAGTACACACTGGGTCAATTGACTTCTTTCCTATTCTCTGTTCTGTACCATTGTTTCTGCGGTGCTGGGTGCTGTAAGTAGGGATATATTGGAAAGTTAATACCTTTTTAGCACCTTTTTAAATTTTTTACGGCATTGGCTATAAATAACTTGCTGCAAATTAGACTATTGTTCAGCATTTACCCAACACTATGTCTTTTGAAGGCACTGGTCGTAACACTCTATGCCCATGAAAGGGGAAGTGACAAATTGTGGCTATCCCTGTGTTACAATTAATTGTATTTTCTTGTTAGGCCTTAAAGGGGAAGTTCACCCATTTTCCGTGTGGTCGTATGTTTGCAGTTGATCTACCAGTTTTTTTTTGGTTTTCTTTATGGACAGTATTGGTTGGGATTTTTTGCTCATAATTTATGTTGAATGCAATGCATTGTAAAAAATAGTCTCCAAGTCAATGCTTCTTGATATATATTGAGAATAAGTCCCAGCATTTTCGGTTTTAAAAATTCAATTTGGTGATAACATAAATTCATGTTCAAGTGATAACGGACATCAACGTTGAACCTCTTAGGGCTGTTTTTATTCAGGCTGTTATTATTCTGATTTTGACTTTCAGGCTTAATCTGTGTCTGTAATGAAAACCGTTCATAGGTCTTCAGCACCATGTCGGCGTGGGGACGCACCCACTCACCTTTCAGTTTCTGGTCCAATCTGGGCTGATTCTTGCCTTTTTGGGGCATTTGAAGCCCCCGACTGCTAGGCGTCTCTGATGTCTGGAATTGCTGATATTTGTAATAAATATCAATTCATGGCACCAGTTGACCATTTTATCATGTAAACAATTCGTTTGTTTGCAGCGTTTCAGGGCATTAAATAATTTTGTTAAACCTGTTTTCATCACATTAAATTCGATGGTAAGTGCTGAGTCGGCATCATGAGAAAACGTTTTAACAAAATGACATATACATTTGGGAAAATACTTGCATGCGCCAAAAGACTGAAATCAGGCCATACGTAGAAATGGGTGAACTGTAAAGATACCAGACCTATTAGCTCTGGCTTTGTGCCTTCTCTGGTAATGATTAGGTAGTTATTGTGATCCGGGACTGTATTCGTAAAGCGACTCGGAGAAGCAGTGCTCGTCTTAGATCAACACCCCCTCACCATGTCCATGTTATCGTCATAGTCTATTGAAAGGTTGAACTGATCCTAGATCAGGATGACTACTCTGGCTCTGAAGGGGCATTCACATGACTGACAGCGTAAGAATGGGATTGCCTCTGAGAAACCTGTCACTTTAATAAAGGGTGTTGCTGCTGTGTGCGCGCTGCCGAAAAATACCATTCGGTTTCCGCTTTGGTTCCGAGCGTCACTGACCTAATCATTCCTTGGACAAAATGGAGGATAAACTGATTTAACTTCATGAGTTCTCAAGACTATACAAGGCTACATTGAAAGGGCTATGGCGGCACGTGCATCGGGGGGGAATTGACATTCAAGTGGGACTGCCAGGCTAACAAATGTATAGCAGTGATCCCATTTCACGCCATCCATTTGTTTGTGTTGATACCTAGCCACGCTAGTTATTGAATAGGGCTAGCATGGTTTCTCGCTAATGTAATTTCCTTCTGTCTTGACTACTATTAGTGCACAGGGCGTAGAGCACAATGGTATTCAAATCTTCCCCTCAACGTCAGTCCCACTCAATGTTTTCAGGACCCTAATTAGGGATTTATTTGAACCTGGGACCCCAGGTGGGTGCAATTAATGAGGCGGTAGAACGGAAGGCTACGTCTCAGGTTAGGGTGTTGCAATGGGAAAATGTAACTGGCTTTGAGGGGCAGATTTGAATACCACTGGCCTGTCATGTGAATGCTGATAAGGCATTTTGAGAATATGGTCCTTGTAATGCTGTTGTAATTGCCTCCTGTTAGTGTTTAATCAATATATTGTACCTCAGCTGATGGTATGTCTGTTTTGTCATTGTGGATTTTGATCTGCTGTCTCGTTTGCAGTCTTTCAGTGCTGCTCTGACGTCCAGTTCAGAAGGGGCTTCTCATGAAAACAAATGTTTGCATATCAGCAAATTTAATGTGGATCCTGCTCGTAGTATTTGAAGTAGTTTGATTAAATGAACTCTGAAACAGAATACAGCCCCTCTGATGTCTCAAAGAAAGAAAGAAAGTAAATATCTTTGTTTTTTTTATTGTCTAGACCAGTGGTGCCCAATCCTGGTCCTAGAGATCTACCATCCTGTAGGTTTTCTCTGCAACCCTAGTTGTGACTAACCTGGCTTAGCTTTTCATCCAGCTCGTTATTAGAATCAGGTGTGCAAATTAGGGTTGGAGTAAAGATGTACAGGATGGTATCTCTCCAGGACCAGGAATGAGCACCCCTGGTCTAGACGAGTAGCCTATGTTTGGCCTAGGCCTGAATGTTTTAAGTTGACCTACTGATTCAAGCTGTTAATCCTAGTTATTAGGATTATACATGTTTTTTTATAACATCGCAGCGACCTCAAGGGCTGTTCCGAGCTGTTTTACTAAGAACTGGTATCTTTCAATTAGTGGGTTACTAACTCTTATTAACATGAATGCCGAGTTTGGATTTGTCCCACGGCAAGAAAGACATGCACTTCAGAAAGAAATCAATGATGGAGTTCTTACATATGCTTCTTATATTGTAAATTATTTTGTTGATTTATTAGGCGGTGGATATGACCGGTTTAAACACAAATCTGTTGAAACTTGGATGTGGTTCCAGACTAGACTATAAAACCTGTATCTCTTCACATCTCATGGTTTTAATAATTTAATCGGATTACCTATATGTACCTGAACGTAGACTTGTTGATTACACTGACGGGATACACTTTCCCTCACAACATTTTGGAATGTATATAATATTGTTTCTTAATTAAAGTATATGATCCTTTGTCACTTCTTTGTTTCTGCTGTACAGACTTTTATGCAAGGCTGTAAATACACCCTTGGGAAGATTTCAATTATTTGGAGACAGGACCCTTCACTGCATCATTCTGGCAACTTCACCGTGCAGCTCATTTTTGTTCAAGTGCCGTTGTATTGTGCTCCTTGAATCAACCACACTGTCTTTTTCCAGAGCAGCATGTATTTCTCCTGAGATTACCGGTGAGTTTTTCTTTGTGTGCTCTACAATTCCTCTGGCAGTTTTGGCTGAAATCTTTCATGTTCTACCTGACGTTGGCTTGGTATCAAGACATCCCTGAATTTTCCACTTCTTAATATGTGATTGAACAGTACTGACTGGCATTTGCAATGTTTTGGATACATTTTCATATCCTTTAACAGCTTTATAAAGTTCCATTACCTTGTTCCACAGGTTTTCTGACAGTTCTTTTTTGCACCTCATGACTCAGTATTTAGCCTGCTCAGTGCATCCCCGTGGGAGCTAAGAAACTCATTGACTTTACACAGACACAAAATGCGATTTAAAAAGGCAGAGGTGCGAGAAATTCACCTTAAATTGTCATTTTCACCTGTGTTTGTCACCTTGTGGGTCTAAAACATGGCCAAACATTCAGGCATATGTAAGCTTTTGATCTGGGCCATCATTTTCTTCATCCACTTATCCGTTAGCGGGTCGCGGTTGAACATCTGGGCCGTTTGGGTGATTTCTGTTATCATTAGGATTTTAATAGGAGCCAAACAACTGATAATAAATGGCTTCGTTTAATCACTATCCTTAAATAAAGGATGGGTTTTTTTTGTATATTTTCAAAATCAATGCAAAAATTTCACAATTTCTGCAAGGATATGCAAACTGATGAGCACAACGGTATCTGAGGCCCTCAGAAGAAAGATGAATGAACCCTTAGAGTCTGTGAGGGGTTTCCAAGCCAGTTGAAGTACATCTTTAATGGAGAAATGTCCATACCACTGGTATCCTAAACAGGACAGGTTGTACCACCATGTTCAGACAAAGGAAAAATCAATACATTACTGATATCTGCCAGACCACACCTGGACAAAGATCAAAATGATTGGACCTTTGTGCACTGGAACGATGAGTCAAGGGTGGAGTTGTTTGGCCCCTGTACCAGATGTCTGGTTTGGTGAATATGAAATGCTTCCTTTGAACAGGAGAACCTCATACCAACAATAAAACATGGAGGTGGTGGCATTACGGTGTGGGGCTACTTTTCTGCCTCGGCCTGACCAACAGGCCATCTCTAAGTCAACTACGACTCATTCTATCATCGATATCTTGTGAACAATGTAAGGAAATCCATCAACAGGGTGAATCTGAACCAAACATAAGTATCGACATGCCTATGTTTACAATATAATAGATAATGCAACAGGACAATTGTCCAAAACACATGCACACAGAGTGGCTTGAAAAGAACATTTGGTTCAAGGAATTGCTGGGTCTAAGCTGATATCTTGATCCTGTTGAAATGCTTTGGGGGGGACTTGAGCTTGCCATGCAGTGTAGAAAGCCATCAAACATGACAGCTGAGGCAGCATTTTAAAGCAGAGTTGACAAAAAGTCCTCCCAGTCTATGTAAGAGACTGAATGTCTGGAAAACACCAGCCATTCAAGCCAGGGGTGTATGTTCTTTTTCTGCAAAAAATATTCTCTGTAGTTAAGTCAGTTGTCACTAGTGTTGGATTGAAGATAATGTGACAAATGATTTTGCCCCCAAAAAATATTTTCAGAATGTTCTGTCTTATTGCAAGCATAATTTATCCCCCCCATCAGCTGATGGTGTTACTTGATTCAATAATTTTCTTCACATTTCAATTTTTTTTTCTTAAGACCTTTTTGCATGTATTTTCACAGTGTTCATCTCCACTTTTATAGTTGTCTTCTGATCCAGCCTGACAAAGCCGCCTCCCCCCCAACCACCCTACCCTTGGTCCTCCCTGTCCATAGTTTCTTCCCACCACGACCCCCCATCCTCAGGTCCAGTTACAACCGGTGAAATCAGACTCACAATGGCAGAGTGACACAAAGCAGCCGTGGGACATGGGAGCACCCCAGGAAATCTCTGAGGGGATTTGGTCATGGTCCTCTTCTCTGTGAGAGTCCGACCACGACAGTCCGACATAGACCCACTTCCTCCCTGGGCAACCGGAGCCTGTCTATGCCTGGCATCCCCATTCACATTCAAATGCTACATTTGAGATCCTGGCTGCGCGACCATGTTTAGCGTTCACGTTAAAGCATTTAAAACATGTTGGGTTTCAGGATTAATTTGAACAACTTCCCAAGATTGGTGATCTCGCTACCTGTGAACCTTATGGTTCAGCCAGATTAAGAAGATAGAGGATTGATGCCTGTAGTATTTGTGTTGTAATTGGGGATTAATTATATTTCTCTTCTCTCATGCCCTAGTCATGACAATTCTTATCTGGAATTTTTTATCTCTTTATAATAGTACAATAATAATGATGATAACGAAAATAATATTATCACATTTTATTATACTCTATAACATGATTCTTGATTTTATATTTGATACCAACATTCTCTCACCCTCTTACTCTAAAACTCTTTTAGTTTGATTTGTTAATTCTCTTTGAATCAGTCCAAGAGTAATTTGGCAACAAAGTAGTTCACAAAACTAAAAGAATTGTGCTATACAACGTTTTGATTTCAAACATTTAATCAACATCTTATTAAACCTGTCATCTGAGCACGTCTATCTTCTCCGGAAGATCGAGGTTTCGCTGTATTCATTATTAAATTCTGAAAACGTTATCAGCATTAATTAAAGAGAACAGGGTTCCGTTACAAGAGCTTAGTTTTGGTTTTCTGGGAATTTCCCATTCAGCACTCTCAAACAATGATCAGGCTTTATTTTATAAAGGATCACATTTACTATATTTGTTCAGGACAATTTTTTTCTGACATTGGCTGAGTCTGGAAATTGGGGTCGGTTGAGTCAAGAAAGACTTATGGCATCTGTAGAGAAATGCAGATACACCAGGTTCCTCTCGAAGTTTGCATTTTATTGATTGCCAATGGTGTTTTAGAGTGTTATGGTACAACGCGTTTGGTTAAGCCATTTTTGAAATGCAGTGACAATAATAACGTCATTGGACAGGGTTCCGATGAACGGGCCCTGCTAAAGCCCTCCTGACATCCTGTGTGAGCCCGAAGTCATGTCAAGCATGGGGAAGCTACCATTCAGGAAACCGCTGAGTCACAATGTCTCAGTCTGATGGGCATATTCTATGCCTGGTACAACTGAATATGTATCTCAAATCAGTTTGCGCCTTACAGAATGCTTTTTAGTGCGCTCTGTACTATGAGAGTAAGGACACATGAGGGCGCTGTCGAGGAAGAGTTAATACTTATTGGTGTAGATCTGGACTCATTTCAGTTCAACAGTATGAGGTGTGAAATAAAATAAGTCACGTGCCCTAAATATAACATTTCGAAACACATTTGACATGTTTGGGTGGTTTATAATTCAAGTTGCATTTAATAGACACAATTGCATACCATCGTCAGGACTACTTGATTTCTAGATTACAAAGCTTGGGAATTTATAAATCACAAAATTAAACGTTTAATTATATTTTCACACAACACGTTGAAGTGGTTTACGAAACATTTGAATCCAAATATAAATATCGGATTACGTTACACCACGTAAGAATCCTTGCCAATCTTTGTTCTCGCGCCTCTAACTTACCTGCTGGCTGCCAATTATGCAAATTAGTAAGTCCGGCCGGTGACTCCAAGGACCGAGGATGTTCGCTCGGAATAAACCGAATGGAAAAAGAGAGCGAAGGAGAAAGACTCTGTGCGGAGGAAATTATCCACATGTTACCAGAAAAAATGTATCGATGGTGCAGCTAAATTCCATTTTACCTGGCAGGGGAGAAAGCGATTCCACTGACCGTGGGTCGTATGAATCACGAATGGATCCTAATTTAATTTTGAGCAGGAAAAGATTTTTGCATTTTTTATCCTATTTTATCCTATTTTATCATGGTATGTCCCATGTTTATTATTTAATTTGCCTAACATACAATTAGGATAACAACATGTTTAAGTGTTTGTTTTTATACCTGAAGATATGTATTTCAAACTGTTATAGTCATGTTTTCCGCAAGAATGTAATTTGTCAAACGCTTTCTGTTGATGCTCACCTGTCACGAGCTATATGTGCGTACCTTATGTTCTAACAAATTAACGTATTGATTGATCCGGGCGATGTTTCTAATGTTTGTCATTTCATGTAACCGATTTTAATTTCCATTTAATTTTCCTTATTTATATTCGGCATATAATTTGCATTTATCACTTTTGATAATTGTTTTCATTTCAGCGCATTTTTCGTGGTGCATAGACGCAGTGAACATAACAGAGTGGCATGATTTCGATAAGTGAGTTTAATTCATTTTATGATTAATTTATCATTCAGTTATGATCTATTATTCTTGTTAGTAATAAACACATGGATTAATTCTTAAATGTAGCATACGTTTTACTCTTAATACATGTTTACTTTGAAGTAATATTTTAAGTACATGGCAAGACGATAAATATAACGAAAATATTCAGCCTTAATTCTTTGACTTTTGGTCACTGAGTAGTCATTTTCAGCTTATTCTGTTGATGTCACGGAAAAGGTCTTTGTCTTTTTGCGCTGTGGTTCTTTTCCCCGACCAACACAAGAGCTGATTACCTGCTGCGAACAAACCTTTCCTTGTTCTGCCTTTCTCCCAACAGCAAAAGCAGCAGTATAATGCTGGCGAAATGGGATACCGCTTCCCAAAGAGGACAGGTAGGCGAGCGGAGCCGCTGTTTTGAAACGCTGCATTGATAGATCACGTTAAATACGTCGGGCAAAGACACCAGCAGTCACGACTAATGACCTGAGCTTTTTATTCCCAGAAAAATACTGATCATATCCCTGGTTTATTTTCTTTGCAGAAATACTACAAGCTCGTTTTTATAAGTAGGTCTGTGCATGAAATTGGAAAAAATGCATTTAGCAAAAAGTTCAACTTTTTAATGGCATGGCTTTAGATAAAAGTTTTTACTATGTAAAAGTATATTTTTTAATATGTTATCAGTTATTAACACAGTGAGATATTAAAATACAGAAAGAAATGCATGAAAAAACGAAATCCGTACAAGATCTGTATGTAAAATTTCTGTCTTACGTGGATGACACATGGTTTATTTTGCTCATTAGATCTTTTTATTACTGTCTACTCCTAACGACCAATTCCACCTGATACTATGTCTCCTAAATCGTTATTTTAATAATCGGTGTCTAGTCAATAATTTTCATTTTAAAAAACAAAAATCTCCAGCATCTTCATTCTATTAAATAGTTTATGCCTTAAATTTAGTTATTATACGGTCCCAATAGAAGTGTTAGGGGAATGGCTTCAAAAAGTTTAATTAAGGTACCGATTACAAAAAAATGTATAGCCACTGTCAACGCTGTTTTCTATTATTTTTGTTGATGCCTAATTTCACTAGTTAACTACGCTACATAGTGGTAACATAGTGATTAACTACTAAAAATATTAGCCAGACACGAAACATTTAATGAAATTACTGCTTTAGTTAAATATTGTCAAATAATGTCCCTTAGCCTATCCCTAAAGAAAGCGGTATCGATAAGACAAATCTCGGCTATTGCATGCAGATTTTCTTTCTAGACGATTATCTGTATATCCTTCCATGTCAGTGTCTTAATTTGGCCTACGTGCAACGTGCAGTAATTCACATGCAACATAACAGCTTGTTGTCAGGGGTCATTATATGGAGACACACATCTGTTGTTGTACATCAGTAAATCACAATTAACCGTTGCCTGCCAAACTGCTGTTAATGATCTCTGTTTAATAATGCAGACCAGCTCAGACATTCCCCTCTCTGTGTGTGTGTGTCCCCGGTGTGGTCTGGGAGAGGTCTGGGAGATGAAAGCAGGGGTTAGTGAGCTCCGGTGTCAGAGCTGGTGTGTAGCGGCTGGGTTGGGGCGCAGGGCTGGGATAGTGGGGGTCTAGAACACAGTCCCTGGGGGAGTAATAGGCCTATGCGCCGCAACTACAGGGACTTGGCAGGAACTTGCAGGGATGGAACCCCACATTCTGTGACAGCGGATACAAACAGAACCCTTTCAAGCCCAACTTTGATCAGTCCTAAACCGATGTGTCCGAGGATCTAGATTCCACTAGAGCGACCGGACCCTTTTTCATATTGTCGCCCATCTCGGGGGGGGGGGAGGACACCCAACACTTTGAGACTGGTTTAGTAGTTTCACTGGTACAACCCACAGCCCTCTAGCAACAAAAAGCCTATGAACACTCAGACGGCAAAGGACGTAGCGAAGAACCCTGTCCTATAAGGTTCTTAGAGTTGAAATTGCGTTACATTCATTGTGTTATTTTTTCCACTTTAAATTACCTTTCAAGAACTGCCCCCTCGCCATCCCAGTATAGTGCTCTCTTCTTCCACTTGCCTGGACCTTTGTGTATATTCTGTAATTCGGCTCATTCTCTTAATCTGTACTGATTCTAGAGTTCTTCCAAACTGAACTCTTCATCGTGTCAACTGAACTGCGGTCAGACTACAAAGTAGTTCACTGTAAATCTCGGAGGAATTTAACTAAAACATAGAATGTCTCCGAGAAATGGTTGTCAAAGATTTAATCAACTTTGTATTAGACTTGTCACCTGAGAACACATTTATGTTCGCCAGATGATCAAAGTTTCACTGTGTTCATTACTAAACTGAAACTTTAGCGCTGTCAATTTATGACAGTTGGATTCTATTACAGGAGCTTAGTTTTGGTTTCCTGGGAATTATCCATTCCTCACTCACAAACACTCACAATGCTTTATTATTTAAAGGATCATGTTTAATACAGGTGGTCAGGACTAGTCCTTTCCTAGAGGTATTGTCTGGCAAAACTCTGGTCAAGTCAGGATGAGTGAATGACATTCTGAGTGCCCTTTATTGTGAAATGCATTGCATTGACATGTTCTTTTTTTCCATTTCCTTAAAGGAATTTCGTAGAATGACAGATGCATTAGCAACCAATGAGTTGTCAGCCAACGGGTCAACCGGCATTGCCCCACCTCACTCAACTTCATCCAACTCTTCATCTGTCAGCCTGTCATCCATCAACTCATCCTCTGTTGTTGAGTTGCACTACTTCAACACGACTGTAGTGGTCTCGTCTTCAGGCTCCAAGGCAGCATTGAGGTCATCCATAGACAATCTCAAGGCCACAGGTACTGTAATGGAAAGCTTGGACCTCTGCAATAATGCTATAATGGAAAGCTTGGATCTCTCCGTTTGTTTCTACAGGCGCATATTGAAAGAGACGGTTGGGAAAGATAGAAAACAGAGTTTATAATATCCCGTAAGGGTGTTTGTTGGTCTAAACGTTCAATGTTGTCATTCCGCTCCCAAACATTCCATCCATTCCAAGAACCATTGCACCCCTGATCCTGCTTCACTCTCCTCTCTACAACGGCCGGCGTGAGACGGAGACTCTTCCGTCCTCTGGAGCCTTGCTCAGTGGAGCTGGTCTTTAATGTCAGGTGTATGTCTATAGTATGTCTAGGCTGATGGGATCAGAGCCCCCCCCCCCCCGCCCCAACTCCTCAGACCACTGACCACATGTTGTCTGGGCCAGATAAGGAGGCAGAGCGCTGGCTGCTCAGCCGGTCTCAGTGTGCGACGGCTGGAACTGTTCTGGAGCTTAGTTCACCTGGGCGTAACGCTGACATAAAGGTCAGGATGGATGAATGAGGAGACGGAGGGAAAAGGGAGGTGCGAAAGGGATAAGGGAGGTAGTGAAGGCGGAGGTGGGGTGGAACAGACTTCTCCAGTCACATGCTGCCTTGTAGCCAATAGTGACACATGGTTGGGTGGATGTGGTTTCAAGAGAAAATCATCTTCTGTACCCTTGTGTAAATGTAGACTTAAGTGTATCACACAGGTGTATAATATAGGTGGGCTGTGCAGGTGTATCATACAGGTGTATCATACAGGTTAGCTATGCAGGTGTATCATACAGGTGTATCATACAGGTGTATCATATAGGTGTATCATAAAGGTGGGCTGTGAAGTTGTATCATACAGGTGTATCATACAGGTATATAATATATGTTGGCTATGTAGTTGTATTATACATGTGTAACATACAGGTTTATCATATAGGTGTATCATACAGGTTGTCTATGCAGGTGTATCATACAGGTTGTCTATGCAGGTGTAGCATACAGGTGTATCATACAGGTTGTCTATACAGGTGTATTATACAGGTTGCCTATGCAGGTGTATCATACAGGTTGCCTATGCAGGTGTATCATACAGGTTGCCTATGCAGGTGTATCATACAGGTTGCCTATGCAGGTGTATCATACAGGTTG
>JACXGJ010017202.1:0-11430 GCA_016801105.1 Esox niger
GTGGGGGTGGAGACTGAGAGGTGGGGGTGGAGACTGAGAGGTGGGGGTGGAGACAGAGAGGTGGGGGTGGAGACTGAGAGGTGGGGGTGGAGACTGAGAGGTGGGGGTGGAGACAGAGAGGTGGGGGTGGAGACAGAGAGGTGGGGGTGGAGACTGAGAGGTGGGGGTGGAGACTGAGAGGTGAACATCACGGCCTACATTACAATTAATCTCATGGCTTTACAGTTAAATAATTAAAACTAACTTTACAGTTCATCACATTTGAATTAAAAATGACATTACAGTTCTTGACATTGCTGTACAGTTCATTCCTTTAACATTCATTTATCATTACCTCAAAACACAGCTATTATACAGAATTCACCGAAGGGGGTACAACTCTTCCTGGAATGTGCCCTACAACATTCCAGTTGACATTGTCTTGCAGCCAGACGGCCTTTTACACCAGTACCAAAAGGCAACTTTTAAGGTTTCCTTACACAGTCATTCAGTGTCACTTTAATAAGCCTCAGCTCCTCACTACAGAGTAGGTGGAATTTGTCAAAAGCCGCAAAGGCTTTTGCTGAACCCCCCCATTTTAATTAACTGTGGAGAAAGCTTTCCCCAGCCATATGGAGCGGCCCACTTCTTCAGACGTGCATCGGTGGAAATTAGCGTGCCGTGACAGAACGCAGATCATAGAGGCCTTGGCAAATTGCCAGGCTGGGTTCATTCAATATTTGCCTAACAGCATTTATGCCTCAAGTCCTGTCCATGGAGAAGATCGCTCATTCTCCATCTGACCGGGGCAGTCAACCTGACCTTGGATTGGCTGAATGCGCGTTGTACGCGCTGCCAAAAAGGAGATCCTTCACAAGTTGTAGAATGGGGAGACATCTTTCAAAGTGATACAAGGACACATGAAAGCAGGATAATGAGAGACAATGATGAAAGATGTGTTCCTGGTCCTCTCCTCTTTCTCTTTCCCTCCTTAGCTCAGGTATAAAACCGCACCGTCCTTTTCATTGGCAAGACAACTTCAAATTCCCCCCGTTCTCAGTAAGCCTCAGTCTCTCTTCTAACCTCATTCCCTTTTTCATTTTTCATCGGGATCTCTTCAAGTCTTTGTCTGAGTGGCTTTTTGTTTCCGGAGACGCAGTGAAGCGTTGTGGTGTGTTGTGGTCCCTTTGGGAAGTAATTAGTGGAGGATGTTCTTCCCTCCCTCTTCCCCTCCCCTGAGCTTGGTGGGAAAGAAGTGGTTGTGTTTCTCCGTGAACCAGGACTTGGGCTGGGGGAGAGTTAGTGAAAATCTGGACAGAACTCTGAGTAAGGCAGCTCATTGATCTCAGAGAAAGTGTCCTGAAACTAATTGAGGGTTTTAGGGCGATTATGTTGAGGGTTTGTTGGTCAAGTCCAGGGTTGGTGTTTTTTTCAGCGAGAGGATAATCCAGGGTTGATCATAATCCAGGATATATATTCTGGCCCAGTCATTAGTGTTCAGTGTGAGGAGTTGAATATCACATTTTGAGTGTTTGTTAGAAGGCTTGGGGGCTGTGCTGATGCTAACATCGACTGTATAGACTGTTGCCATGGGTATGAGTGTTGAGCACAGCTGTTGTGTTGAAAGCTGTTGGGTGCGTGGAGAATCAACTCCGGTGAGGAGATCTCCATTATTTATAACACTTTTCACTGCGACCTACTTTGCAGCACAGCGGTAACCACTCTCTCTATACTCTCCGGATTTATTCTGGTTTTTGCTTTCAGGGACTGGGCTGCCTCGCTGCACCCAGGAACCAATTTGGGATATTAGTGATAGTGTTCTCGGCTGTGGATCCGTTTCCCGACCAGTGACTGATATGAGCGTGCCGACTGGAGGATTGGTTTGAAGGTGCTCTGCTCCGCTCTGCGTTCTATTAAAAGGAAGAGCCTCTGATGAGATTTAGCGTGATAGGTTTCAGTTAGACAGAACCACGGAATGAAAATGCTAATCGTAATTTAATGGGATTTTTATGGAGAAGGAACACTGGAAAAGCATTATTAATTTATGTCTCCCTTAGAGGAAACCGTAAAAATAAACCATAAACCATAAATTGTAAATGTGTCTGTGTGTGTGTGTGTGTGTGTGTGTGTGTGTGTGTCTGTGTGTTTGTGTGTGTGTTTGGTTAGTCTTTATTTACCATGTAATGTACCTTGCTGTGGGAGGGTTCTGTGTCCTTTCCTCCCTCCCAAGGTGACAGAGGCATCTGTCTAGACTCCAGCCCTGAGCTTCCATAGCAATGACCTATGAGAAGGACCCTGAGTAAAGGATTCAGAGCCACAAACGCTTGCCGTGTTCCAAATGCTAAGGAGAAACCAAACTTTTTCATCCATTGTGGTCTGCATTCGTTTCGGGGAATCAAAGTTAGGGCTAAGTTTTGCAATAGATTTTAATCAAAAACCACTAAATTTTTAAGCATTCACTCTGACACTTTAAGATTATTGGCTGATGCAGGAGAATGGGCGGAGTCACTGAAACATCCCCTCTCTAGGCAGATCCTCCTCCCAGGCCATTATTGAGGGCAATAATGGACCTTGTGGAAGAGTTTGGGTGGAGATGTAGTGTTTGATCCTAGCCTGGATATAGGGAGGATCAGTTCCCCAGGCTTTTCCGTTGGCAACCATCATAGACTTTTAGTGAATGCAAGATTCAACTGGAAGCCAGTGAAATGTGTGGGGAAGTGGGGTGACATGGGTGTACTTTGGAAGGATAAATATGTTCCGGATGTTAGACAAGTTCCTGGATTGAAGGTAATGTTATAGTCTTTGAATGAAGAGAGAGAGAAAGAGAAAGAGAGAGCCTGCAGGAAGGAGTGACCTAAATCTAGAGTCATAGATCCAAAATCTATGTTAATACATCCTAAATCTACATCCATGCATCCTAAATCTACATTAATGCCTTCTAAATCTGTATTAATGCATCATATATCTGAATTCATGCATCTTAAATCTGGATTCATGCATCTTAAATCTGGATTCAGATCGAGATTCATTTAAAGATACTGTGTAAACATAGACTTACTTCTGGACGCTGGTATGGCTTCAGTTTATGTGTGGTGTCGTCATGAGGAGTGGAGTTTAAAAACCAGAGGAAAGATATGGGCACAGTGTTCTGTGAACTGGATTCATTCCATTAGCCTGATCCGGAGTCACTCTGTATCTACACTCTGTATCAGGCTACACTTGATCTGAAGCCGATTCATCCCGACTACCACAGGTTGGTCAAACTAAGGTCCATCGTCTATGCCAGTTGTTTGTCCTTTTCTGTTCATTGGCCTTCAGGGGAGTTTGTCTAGCCTGAGAGCCCCACGAGGGAGACACGTGAAACCCTCCCTCCTGTGCAGTTTCACTAACAAGATATTAGCTTCTCCTTCAGATCGTGGGGCGGAATATAAATTAGCGCCCTTTAATCAATTTACACAGCCTGTTACACTCAAAGGTATCAGAAATGCTTTTTCTCTTCGTGGGCCAGTTACAACCTCTCCATTAAGCATTCTTGGCAGAGTGGCCAGATGTTATACAGGTCCTCTGGGGTCCTCAGGTTGATATGCCTGCAGAATGTTATCGATTTAATTCCCATCCAATGCTGACAGGACCAGGTTTCTTGTTGTTGGGAAAATCAATTCCTGATCTGACTTGGATCAGAGCTTGACAAGATCCAATTTAAAAATCGTGTCAGTTGGGTATTAAGCCAAAATGGATAAAACATATAAATAAAATATTTGTTGTTTTATTTTTGGTTCTGGCCAGACCTAGATATTTAATAGTTTATTTATAGTCTACAGCTCGGTATTTTCATGTTGACACCCTAGTTCAAACTTTTGAGACAGGAAGGGATGTGCAATGAAAAAGCGTTAATCGTCTGCAGAACGAGCTTTCTCATTAGTGAGTGGTAATAAATGTTTGATATATATAAGCCTTCATCATATCCCTTTAGCACACATACACAACGATAGGGCTGCTGCTAGCACATGTTGTATTGTTCGATAGAAGCCTGCTGATTGTGTTAGTTCGCCTTCTGTATTCATATCAGGACATCGGCAGCATTTTGAATCCACTGAGACTGATCGCGAATGAGAAATTGAAATGCATTAAAAAAATAAATAATGATAATCTTTCCAACACCCCTTGTTTATGACTCCTGTGTGTGGAAAGGAATATCATCCATATCTCCATTGGAAACATAAAATAGTCTCCCTGAACACTCTGCTCATTGGCACCGTAACAGTCAGTCGAAACGGTTTTACAATAGATCTACGCAAGTTCACTGTCAGGAGAACTCAGTTAAGCTCAGGAAGGAGGGATTCATTCTGGAAAAGTCTGTCCTTACCTGAACGCACGGCAAATTGTTTATGTAGAGGATACAATTTTCTTTTTTGAGAAAAAGATTTGGTCAGTATTTTGACATATTACTTTACACACAAGATACACATGGCCACTAAGCGTGATCTGACCCGGCATCCAAGGGTGGACTGCATTATCTCCTGATGAACCCGGTCCGATATCAAGTTTACACCCACTAAGACCTCCATACAGAACACCTGTGGATGAGGGTGTGTCTGTAGCCTGGTGGACATTGTGTCTGTAGCCTGGTGGTCATTGTGTCTGTAGCCTGGTGGACATTGTGTCTGTAGCCTGGTGGTCATTGTGTCTGTAGCCTGGTGGACATTGTGTCTGTGCTCGTCAACGGGAGGTGTGGGAGCAAGATGTGAGGGGGCCTTGGCAGACGGGGCGGGTGTGGTGGTAGGGTGGGGGGCGCAAAAGCCCAGGAACCCCGGCTGAATCGTGACCCCAAGACCTTTGCCTGCGACCTTTCCCTGCGACCTCACACATGGAAATGCACTGGTTGTCTGACAGTGTGTCATGATGCCGCCGCCGCCGCCAGTACACAATCGCACTCCCACTGAGGTACGCGGAGTCCTTCACACTGCCGCAGAGTGAACACTCACTCAAATACTGGGAGAATGTGAAGGCCGTAGGGTCTCTCACACACACACGCACACGCACACTCACGCGCACACACATGCACACGCACGCGCACGCACACACACACACACACACACACGCGCACTCGCGCACCCACACACACACACGCACACACACACACACTCACAAAGTGGAACACCCCCAGCAGTGAGAAGAATTGGTGCTGTCAGTCAAATGGCCGGCCTTAAAAGGTCACAGAGCCCTCCCTGGAGGAGACCGAGATACAGAGATAAATATCACACACATACAGACGCACACACACACAAACTCCAACACTGCCGAATCACTTATGACAGCACTGCAGTCCCAAACAAACTCAATTGTTCAGACCAGACGCAGATTGTCACTCCAGTCCAGCTGAGCCCAAGCTATGACTGGATTTTTTTTCAAACCTACTCAAAGTGGTGTTTCATCTTGTATTTCCCTGGATATAAGATACTGCTCTTTTGCCGTGGGAAAATTAGAACGCGTACACGTTGCAATTCGGATTTCATTGAATTAAGCCTCCAGTGAAGCCACTGTTTCACGTGGGCGTGTGTTGGTGTATTTGACTGACAGCGGTGTCATCCACACAGGGTCATCCCGGAGAGATTCCGTCAAAGCCTCGTCCACTTCAACCATCTGTCCCCCTGTCCTGTTCATCGTTTGTCTTGTCGTTTGTTTTGTCGTTCGTCTTGTCGTTCGTCTTGTCGTTCGTCTTGTCGTTCATCTCGTAGACCACCATCACTGCTGTCTCTTAACTCAGCCCGTTCCGTTCATTGCAGTAACGACCCCCTCCTCCCTCGTCATGTTCAGTGGGGAGAAGACAGTTTGAACAGTGAATGCGAAATCTGGCCTCGTCCAGCGAGAACACAGATTTCCATTTTCTGTTGCAAAATGTTTCGACGCCGTGCCGTCCACTGAACATGATCCGACTTCCTGAACTTTGACCCGACTTCCTGAACATTACTCTGACAACAAATCCCCTTTGTTGTTTGGCACCAAAACAGGAAATGTTCACGCCGGAGTGCAAGTTTAAGGAGTCGGTGTTTGAGAATTACTACGTGATCTACTCGTCCACCGTGTATCGGCAGCAGGAGTCCGGTCGGGCCTGGTTCCTTGGCCTCACCAAGGAGGGCCAGGTCATGAAGGGGAACCGAGTCAAGAAGACCAAGCCCTCCTCACACTTTGTCCCCAGGCCTATCGAAGGTAAGACTCCGGGAAACATCCTCCGCTGACCTGTGTTCTGTTATCTTTTGCAGGTTTTGATCGTCTGAAGTAAGTTGGTTGAAGCTCTGTTTGGGTTATTCAAGGGCCTTGTTTATGAAACGTTTTCGCTTGCAGATTTGATCGGGCGTTGTGCGCACGATGAAATTGACAGCAACGTTTTGATTGATAAATCTTGAATTTTACATTGAAATGAATACTTGGATTTCGATGAAATGTCATGATTTATGAACAAAACATGCTTCTATGTGATATACACAATATTTGTAGGGTGTATAGCCACAAACGTTTTCCAAATGCTAAAATGTTGTACTGAAATGTTTATTAACATGTCCCTTTAGGAGAGATGTTGGACTCTACAGTTACTATCAAATGCCTGTGGTGCATTTTATTCATTTTACCTGGTAAAATAAATGGAACCAATGAAATACTTAAGTGTGTAACACTTAGTAATGTCCAGTAATAAATCATTATAAATTAGTTTTGAAAAAATCTGCCCACTCGGTTATTCATTGTTTTAGTAAATGTTTAAAAAAACGATTATTATTATAAATGTTTATAAACAACTTTTGAAATGATTTATTGCTGGTTTATAAGAGGGTGGGGTGTTTAATATAGATACTCATCTATATTAGACTTTTGCTGTAGATTACCTGGTCTTAAGGAAGTACTTTACTTTATAAACTGCGTTTATAAAGGCCCAGGGTAATTACTTTCAAAAAGCAAGTTGTTGCATTTTACACATTCCAGCAGTGCAGATGCCGAGCCTTGCTTTTATCATCCTTTTGGTAAATTGATTTGAATGAAAAATGTGTAGTCTTTTAAGGTTTCAAAAACCTTCTAATGGTTAGACATTTCAACTGTAATAGTGGTCCTGATTTGGTCCAATGAAAAATTGATCCCTACCCAAAATGTACATTTATTATAATCCATAAAATGTACATTCCCTGTTGCTCAGTGAATATTTTCCATTAAAAATGAAACATAAAGATTACGGCATCTGTACATCGCACTCCACCTGGGTCTCAAAGTTATCATTAATGTGGCATTGGTGGATGAATGAATGCCCGACACAACAAGGCTGATCAAGGAAAGGCTTTTAACATTCTATTCCAAAGCAGGTTCCAAGAGACCCTTCTTGAACACTCCGTGGGGGAGTCCCTGAGCTCGATCTGACTTTGTCTCTCTGTTTACCCGTCCATCTCCTCATTATTTGTCATCCATGTTCCCCTCTCCCCCCCCCCCTGCTTCCTGCTTCCGTCCTCTCCTGCATACACGGTCTGCAGTGTGTATGTACAGGGAGCCGTCGCTGCATGAGATCGAGGAGAAACAGCGCTCCAGGAAGAGCTCAGGGACTCCCACTATGAATGGAGGGAAAGCTGTTAACCAGAACTCCTAGCAGCCCGGTCCCGCCCCCTCTCCTTATTTGGAGGTGGGAGGGGCCAGAGACCCTCCTCACCACCATGCCCTCTGAAGGGATTGGACCGCAGTGAGGGGGAGGAGCTACACCCAAGACTGAACTTGCCTGTGAAAATCTTTTAGACGAACATTAAGAAAAACCCAGAGGAAAACCACAAAAACATGGCGACAAACATTTTCAATCAGGAATTGACCAACGTTTTATGCAAAAAAAGAAAAAAAAGCTGTGACAAAGGAATGGTGGTCTCTTCACAATACAAATATCTATCGTTTTCCAATTTATGCTGTGAACGATTAGCTTTAAAGACATGTTCGATTTCCCATGCATTGAGTTACTGAATGCGGTGGCGTCCTCACATGCTTTATTGTGTTACTGTTGTCCAATAATAACAATATTGCTTATGTGTTGATAACTAATCATCCCGATTTAGGATCATAGTTATTTCGTTTTTCGTTTTGACTGTAGATGTTTTCTTTCTTCTTTTTTAAATTGCTTGACACTTTCACACTGTATATTGTACACTGGTGTGGCTGTCATTATTGAATGTAAACGATAGCTCTTCAGTGGCCTCCGAGGGGAAAGAAACAGGTGGGTAGGATGGGATTTGCTCAGGTGATACACTGTTGGCTCAGTGTAAGTTGGGTGGATTTCATTACTCCAATTTTGATTGGCTGATGTGACGTGAGTGACAGCTAAAAGCAATAGGGTGGCTGCCCCCACAACTTATGACAGTGGGCGTCTACTGTGTTATGGTGCGTTTGTGTGCTTTTGAAAATAATAGTGGAAAATAACCGCTAGAACGACACTTCCAATGGGAGATACGAAATTCCGAGGATCATTTTAACGCACCTTTATACTGAAAACAATCCAGTCCTGTCACTTGGGGAAAAGAGGGGATATTGACAGGAAAGGATAACCTTATAGAGCTGTCGATACTCTGGCAGAGTGGTTGTAGCCAGCAGGAAAACAATTTGACAGCGCGTCAGTTCGTTGTTCTTTTGTTGCGCCAGCACCACCAAGGTAATTTCTCTCTGTCAAGAAGTGGGTTAGCCAAAACCACAGGGAAAATGTGAAATTCTCTCTAAAAATCAAAGGGATACTTGGCTAGCGTCTACCAAACAATGCCCCTGTCACGTTGCTTGGAGTAGGTCATCTTCATCTCCGTATGAGCTTTGACAAAGACTTTGTTCAAAGTGCGTCTGAGAATACAAAGAAATCACAGACTCTGACTTCCTGGAAAGGAGGGGATTGGGAAGGTAGTTCACAGGTACGGACCAGAATAATGTATCTGGCAGGTCTTGGCAGGTCTTGGCAGGTACTCGGCCAAGTATTTATACAAATACTCTTACGAAGCTTCCTTTCTTTGTGTCCTACTAATAGTTGTTACATGGGCTGCTGCGTGTTAGTTTGACACCTTTGTATCTATCTTTGTTATGGAACAGAAACAAATGAAGATGGCATTTTAAGAGAATTCTGGACAAACCCAACCACTAACCCCCCCCCTCTCGCTGATCCTGTACTCAATAATGACCAATCACAAAGCAACAGGAAGCGGCCCAGCCATCCGAAACCAACGGAGAAAACGTTTGGACGCCGGGGGGTGCATTGTGCCCGGAGAGTCTGTAAATATTTCCCTGTTTTATACTTCCAGGCTGGCGTCACCATGGTTTCCATCTCAGAAGGTTTTGTGAGCCATGAAATGAGTCGTTTGCTGCATTGTGAAAACATGCCCCTGTCATTTCATGAATCAAATGTAGGAGCATTGCTGTAGATACATTGAGGAAGATTACTCTGGTTACACCAGATGGCAAGGCGTGAATGACCCCTGACCCCTTCCCCACCACCACTGTCACCAGGATTGAGAAGTTACTCTCGGAGGAGCAATCCAGTGATCCTATTATTTGTCTAACTCAGGAAGTCCCACTCCGATCTATTGAACGGAGTCCGACAACAAGGCAGGCCACCTTTACCCAGCGCCCAATGCACAAAGCCTGGCCAAAGGCATGGTCTTGAGGGTGTTGGGTCACGGGTGTTGGTGTCATCAAAACGGGGAGGGGGTTTTGTGGTCTGGCCAGGGCATGAGGCGGGGGATGTCAGGGTGTCATGCTAGACACTGTCCCCCACTGATTTTGGCTGGTTTTGGCAAAAGACAAGCACAGCTCTGAGCCGCTGGGCTTAACAAAGGTCTATTCACAAGTCTTCCACCAGGGGCAGTAGAGAGCCGGGGCTCGGTTCTGCCGTAGTAAAGCCGGGTGCAGGTAGACCAAAGGCACAGACCTAGGGTCTGCTCTCAGTTCTAACCTTAACCAACCCAAAACTGCCCTCAGATCAGCATGTACAGGCCACGTTATACAAGATGTCAGACAGGGGCTCAATTGGCTGCTGTGGGGGGGCGGGGGGGGGCGAAAGTAGAAAGCAACCAAGCGATTGCAAGAAACATGAAAGTACTTCACGTAACCTGCTGTTAGAGAGCAACAGAAAGGAGAGGTCGAAGAGGTCAAGCAAGGGCCACAGGGGTTAATGCAGAGGGACACAATGTAAAAGGTCAAGGGTCCGTGCAGAAATGAGTACTGTGTTAAGGGATTTTATGGTTATGTTTTTGGTTTGCGAATGATTTCACCGTAACTGGAACACATCCTTATATGCGTTATGAATTGTGAGATGAAAAAACAAACAAATGCATTGATATTTAAAATCCGAATGAAGTTAGTGATTGTTTAAGAAAATAAAAATACGTTATCAAAAGCTTTCACCTTTCGACTCGTGCCATTGTGTTGTCGCTGAAAACCCCACATGTACTTTGTTCCTGAGTAAATCCTCCGATAACGCCCCCCCTCCCAAAAGATAGTCACTGATTGCATGTTGTCGCCCCTCCCTCCCCCGTGTTTAAGCAGGAGCCCAATGTCAATTCATACAAGGTGATTTATCATCTCATTCAGGCTCGAGTCCAATGTGTCATTTTGGGATTGCAGTCCTGCACCCTTTCTGCCGTTGTCATGGAAACAGACTTTCCTCGCTGTCTGGAAGGAGAATGAGGGGGAAAAGGATGAAAGCCCCCATTTCAGGTCAGGGTTTGTCTCCTCAGCCTGACGCTTTTTTTTTGGGGGGGGGGGGGGCGCTGTTCTTCTGACTCTTCTCCATCTTAGACGAGCCCCTGAAAGAAATGCAGCACTGCAGCATGGCTGAAGTGTGCACCCATTCACTGAGGGAGCCAGAGAGATCGACCGAGGGAGGGAATGATCAGTGGCGTCTCTCGCTGCCCTGCACACAGGCACCAAAACCCTGGCACCAAAGCAATGCGCACATAGACATCTCACACAGAACGCTTGTCTTAGGCATCTTAGGACAGATGATTGTTTTCACTGTGCGTCCCTCTGTCTCTCACACACACACACACACACACACTCTGTTTCATGGGATGCAAAGAAATATTTTGACAATATATTAGTATTTTCACGGATTCAAGTATGTACAAGCTTTGTTCATAAAGACATGAATTAAAATGATCTATTTTGTTTCAAATATATTTACAAAAAAACTGCTAACTGTGGGAATAAAAAAATGGATTCACGTGGAAAGTAGAAAGTAGTGGAGGGTTCACAGAGTCAGACGCTGCGGATGGACCAAGGAGGATGAGAACAGAGGAGACAGAGTTAGCTTGGGAGGAGAGCTTCAGTTACATGGAGGAGACCAGTGTCAGACGCTGCGGATGGACCAAGGAGGATGAGAACAGAGGAGACAGAGTTAGCTTGGGAGGAGAGCTTCAGTTACATGGAGGAGACCAGTGTCAGACGCTGCGGATG
>JACXGJ010017203.1:0-11418 GCA_016801105.1 Esox niger
TGAATTTTTGCATGGTGGAACTCTTCAGCTGGAAAGTCATTTCAGATAGATGATAATGTAACCTGAGTACAGTACCTTTTTTAAATGATTGATACTATACTTATGTTGGTTACATCTCAGTCAGGCATGTTAGTCCAGCTTTAAGTTTTCCAATCTGTTCCTATAGACCGCCTTGAATAAATACTTCTGTCTTACCTGTTGGTTTGTGACCTCTCTCTTTCTCGCCTGCCTTTCGGACCAGTGCTCTTATGACTGCCTCTCTCCTGGATAAAGTAAACACATGCAGTACTGCTCTAAATGCAGATGCTGTCCTTTTATGAGAGATCCTATTCAATTACTCTGATTTACATGATGACACACCAACAGTCTCCCTTGGCGTGGCTCTTATCAGTGATTTATCTTCTGGTTTGGGGCGTCTTTTTCTACCTCTGTGCCTGTTTGTTCATATTTATTACTTTTCTGCCTTGATCATACATCGCATCAACTGAATTCTAAATTCTTGATTGGACCAGCAATGGCCAATATCTCTAGTAGTATTTCTATGTCTGTATGCATATGATTGCAGTCCATGCTTTTACTAGATTTCATTTGTCTGGTTTCAGCATTTAGCCTCAATATTCCCTACAATTATGAGATCACAAAGGGGGAATAATCTACATGAGACTGTCCTATGAACTGTAGACTGCCAGTGGTCTGGACATATCCCCATTATACAATACAATTAAGTACATCAGATTGCTTGTAAATTGATGTACAACCCTGCCCAGACTCAATAATAATCTTTCTACTGAGGGCCTTGGATATATCGTGACATGATTTTACCACACATCCATATGGTTAAGACCAAACCAGGCAAAGTTGATCATCTTTATGGAAGACTGCTCCCTCCCAAATTACTCTCTAATTAATTTTCCTGGGTGTGTACTTACTTTTTCACATGATTGTAGTGAATTGAAAGCCTTTTGACAAGATACATGAATGTCTCTCATTAAAAAGCATAATGCCAAATTTGCTCAGGCACATTAATATCTCCTTGCATCACCACCTCTTCCCTGTCTGTCTTGCTTTAGGAGCTGTGTAATGAGATGGACTCCAAGCTGCATACCTACACAGACGTGAGGAATGCCATCCATAGGATGCTGGAGAGCAGTGACGTTACCCGGGGCTCCAGCACAGAACACAGCCTCTGTATTCTGGAACAGAAATGGGGCAGTGTTTATGGGAAAGTACAGGACCGTAAGGTATGAGACATATTAACCTGCCTGGAACCTTGTCACGGATACCGTAGGTGTTTTAGCCAATTCCTGAGAATAGCGTTAACATTTCTTAAAGAGCTGAATTGATTAAAGCATGAAACAATGTTTGTAGCAATCGAAAAGTAAATCTGTCACTTTTCCCCATTTTGTGCCTAAAGAGCACAACTGAAGACCTGAGTCCAGATAAACTGTTATCTTAGAACAGAGTGCCTAAAGAGAAAGATGATTACCTGTAGTTTATTTCTGAGCGGGGTAAATGAAAGTATGGTATCTGTTCCCAAAGGCTAAGCTAACAGAAGGATTGAACTTAGCCAAGGAGTTCCAGAGTAATGTTCAAGATCTGTTGTCCAGGATGGCCAAATGTGAGGAGGCCATTGGAGTCCTGCCAGCACCTAGCTTTGTCCTGGACACAGTCTGTGGTCAGCTTCAAGACCACCGGGTATGTTTGTGTATGTGTATTTCATGTGCGTCAGCTTGTAGTTGTGTGTCTGTGTGTATGATTTAATACTCATGTATTTTATTTTATTTAGTTTGCACCTTAAACTCCTCTACATGACTGACTGTTCAGTATACATTTTTAATAGAAGGTGCCTTTGTGCATCTTCAATTCCGGTAACGAGCTGGCCACGATAGGAATAAAATAGTGTATAGTGTAAAATAGTGGTGTTTTTTTCCCAGACGCTGATAAGTGAGTTGAACTCTTATGGTGAGAAGAAGACAGTGGTGGAAAATGCAGCCTCCAGGCTAATGGAGGTGAGCAGAAAGGAGGATTGTGACGTGGTTCACAACATGGTCATGACCGTACAAGACCGCTACAGGAAGCTTCACCAGCGCACGGCAGAGAGAGGAAGAACTCTGGAAGAGGTCAAGAAGAATGCAAAACAGGTATTAGTAGAGTATCATCCGAAACTCTTAATTAAAAAAAAAATGTATGTAAATGTGCTTTGGGAACAATGGTGATTCTGAAGTTGAAAGTCCCACCCAGTGACTGCTAACCTTTTCCTAACTGTTTCAGTTTATTGAATCTTGGCGCCTCCTAGTGGACTGGACCACAGAGGTGGAGCAAACACTGGATACACACAAAGAGATTGCTGTAGACCATGAGGAAATCAAACTGCAATTAATTGAACAGAAGGTACCCATTAAAAATTGTTAAAAAACATGTTAGGTATTGATAGATCAATCAACATCTTTTGAAGATATATTTGTGTTTATTGATAGAGAAAGAGAAAGGAGAGAGGGTTTTCCTGAAAGAGCCATGTGCCAGGTTATATTGCATGCTGCATGTGCCCTGGATATATTGCATGTGCCCTGAAAACAGCAGCACTGAAACAGTGCTAGTCCACTCCACAGGCCTCAGTAGTATAGAAAGATAGTGGAAAGATTTTGCTTAGAGAGCAGTGGGCCAGATATGAACCCATGCTGAATGTACATGTTTTGACTGCTAGATCAAATGTAGCAACATTTTTAAAAATGTTTATGACTTTTTTCATTAACTTCTTACTGTTTTCTCCAAGGAGTTCCAGAAGCTTCTGCGCTCCAAGCGACCCATGTATGATGCCACTGTGAAGAGTGGACGGGGCCTCCATGAAAGGTCTCAGAACATCCAGGACAGACAGCACCTGGAGAACCTCCTGTCTGAGCTCCGAGACTCATGGGATACCATTAGCGGCAAATCAATGGAAAGGTTAGGGAACCTCAGTGCACTGATGAGGGGAACAGAATGTACAATTTATTTTTCACAACACTATCAAAATGCAACCAATTTGTATGCCCTCATCCTCAGAGCATGGCCACGTAGGAAGAGTAGGAGTGAGGAGTGAAAATGGTTAACCAATTTTTATTAAGTATATGATTGAATTCCATGTTTTACTCAGGCAACACAAGCTAGAAGAGGCACTGTTGTTTTCAGGCAGATTCACGGATGCCCTACAAGCCTTGAATGATTGGTTATACAGAGCAGAACCACAGCTGGCTGAAGACATGCCTGTCGGTGGGGAAAAAGACATGGTCAGCAGTCTTATCGACAAGCACAAGGTACCTTTTAGATGTGTTCTTTGTCATATGTGACATGATAAAAATATTTGAAGAGTCACCAAACAGAAAAAACTGTGTGTGTGTGTGTGTGAATAGAACACTGACATTCTCTCTCGCTTTGTTTCAGGTGTTTCAGAAGGAGCTAGGGAAGCGAGCTGGATGCATTAGGACTTTAAAGCGCTCAGTAAGAGACTTGACCCGGAGTAGCACAGCTGATGCTCATTGGTTGCAGGAGCAAATGGATGAATTAGATGGACGCTGGGAGGCCGTATGTAAACTTTCCATCTCCAAGCAGGCCAGACTGGAGGAAGCCCTTCAGCAGGTAGCATCCACATCGTACTTATATTGACATTTAACAATCCAATTGACATATCTTCAGTGTAGATTATTAATATGTTAAGAGATTGTATAAATCTAGATCCCAAACGAGAGCATTAAATATTTATTGTCTCACCTTTGAGACGATAATGTATTTCCTATCAGTAAATTTGATCAGCCTGCAGATATATTGTTGTTTAATGCTTTGTTACTGAAAATAATATTATTTTGTATTACTAATGAATGTTTCAGGCTTAAATAATATATGATTTACAATATGTTAATGATCTAAATGACAATGCCAATTAATTTGTGTTTCTCTGAAAGGGTGAAAGGTTTGATGGGTTAGTCCACTCATTCCTGGAGCATCTGGTAGAGGCAGAGAGAGTGCTGAAATATGGCAACATCCCTGAAGATGAGCAAGCTCTATTAGCCTTTCGCAAACAACATGAGGTAGGTAGACATTTATGCCTAATATGGCTGAGAAAGACCTGTAACCCTCAGTTCCAGTGACTTTCAAGATATAAAGCATCAGATATGTTTTACTCATAGATAATTTAGATGGCATTAACCAGTTGTTGTAATGTGTTCGGTGTCTGTGTCCTGTGACTAGGAATCAATGAATTTGCTGCGCTATCAGGAGATGGAATTAGAGAGCATCCGGTGTCTTGGAGAGGAGATCCTGTCCTCCTGTCACCCAGACTCCATCATCACACTGAAGTCCTGGATCAGTGTCACCAAGACCCGCTATGAAGAGGTGAGCCATCACTTACTCTTTGCATTACTTTAGACAAAACTAGGTAATGTAACCAGCTGAAGAATATTAAAATGAATATTAGTAGAATTTTATAATTGTTGCTGCCTTATATGCTAGCTGCTTCAGTGGGAATGCAGTTTTCAAGAAAAGTTTCATGTTTTGCAAATTTGCCAGATTATACAGAATACAGATGTCACTGGTATGGTTTGCATTGTTAAACTTTGGGGATTTGATTCCCTCTTAAGCCACCAAATGTTATATGTATGCACTCAGGAGAAAATTATTCTCTAAATGATGTATATTTTAATGTGATCCAATTTGCTAGTGGTCCTCTCTTTCCTCTCTTGCTGATGCAGGTGCAGACATGGGCCCAGCAACAAGGCCAGAGGATCCAGGCCAGCCTGTCGGCTTTGGAGGCAGAGCGAGAGGAGGTGCAGCAACTTCTGGACTGGATCTTCTCGGCTGAAGAGGCTCTTAACCTCAAGGACCTGGAGCCACCGGCTGAAAGCATAGAGCACAACCAAGAACTCATCCTTCAACACATGGTATATTATGACATTACACAAAAAAACAACCTAACTATATATTTGGGGTGTGTATTTATTCTCCTGTTGTAGAATGCCTTCTGAAATTATGTACAGTGAAGGTGGAAAGTATTTGATCCCCTGCTGATTTTGTACGTTTGCCCACTGACAATTTATCAGTCTATAGTTTTATGGTAGGTTAATTTGAAAAATGAGAGACAATAGCAAAAAATAATACAGAAAAACGCATGTGAAAATTGTTATAAATTGATTTGCATTTTAATGAGGGAAATAAGAATTTGACCCCTCTGCAAAACATAACTTATTATTTGGTGGGAAAAACCCTTGTTGGCAATCACAGAGGTCAGACATTTCTTGTTGTTGGCCACCAGGTTTGCACACAGGGATTTTGTCACACTCTTTGGAGATCTTCTCCAAGTCATTAAGATTTAGAGGTTGACGTTTGGTAACTCGAACCTTCAGCTCCCTTCAGAAGGATATTGACTGTTATTTTGTGTTTCTTCCATTTGCGAATAATCGCACCAACTGTTGTCACCTTCTCCTTCTCCCCTTCTTGTAGCCCATTCCAGCCTTGTGTAGTTGTACAATCTTCTCCCTCATATCCTTGGACAGCTCTTTGATTTTGGCCATGCTGGAGAGATTGGAATCTGATTGATTGCTTCTGTGGACAGGTGTCTTTTATGCAGGTAACAAGTTGAGATTAGGAATACTCCATTTAAGTGTGTGCTCCTAATCTTAGCTCGTTACCTGTATAAAAGACACATGGGAGCCGGAAATTGAGAGGGGATCAAATAGTTATTTCATTCATTAAAATGCAAATCAATTTATAACATTATTGGCATGCGTTTCTCTGGATTTTTTGTTGTTCTGTCTCTCACTGATCAAATAAACCTACCATTCAAATTATAGACTGACCATTTCTTCGTCAATGGGCAAACGTACAAAATCAGCAGGGGATAAAAAAATCCCTCACTGTAGAACACTATCCAAATTTCGCTGGCTTCTATTAGAAGCTTGCATTTGCTACAAGGCCATGATGCTTGTCTGCAAAGCAGTAAGGGGAGATTCTCCTCCCTACCTTCAGGCAATGCTCAAACCCTACATCCCAACATGGATTTGTTCTGAATTCAAACTTGTACATCCCTATTCCTTCTGCCACTTAATGGCATTTGTTCATGCTACCACTACAGGAGGCAGATCCTGATCTGTCTATTCAAAATTTTGTAAACTTTGCTTTTTAGGCTTATTTTATGTATTGTTCATATCATTGACTTTTAACAATAACTGAATCATAGAGTAGACTGTACTTAATACTAGTAAGTTGTGCACCTCACATAGCTCCTTAAAATGGATGCATCCAATGTAATTGGCCATGGATAAGAGCATCTGCTAAATGACTAAATTCTTTCTGAAGGCAGTGTAATTTATCAAATTCCATTCATACAGTATAGTTCAAAGGTTAGGGGTCACATAGAAATGTCCTTGTTTTTAAAAGAAAAGCAATTTTTTTGTCCATTAAAATAAAATAAAATGTATGAGAACTACAGTGTATACATTGTTAATGTTGTATTTTAATATTGTTGCTGGAAACGGCAGATTTTATTGGAGTATCTACATAGGGGTACAGAGGCCCATTATCAGCAACAATCCAAGCTGTGTTCCAATGGCATGTTGATTGCTAATCCAAGTATAATTTTAAAAGGCTATGTGCTCATTATGAAACAATTTTGCAATTATGTTAGCACAGCTCAAAACTGTTGTGCTGATTAAAGAAGAAAACTCAACTTCTTTAAACTAATTCAGTATCTTCAGCATCAGGGTTTGTGGGTTTGATTACAGGCTCAAAATAGCCAAATATATTAGCATTCCTTCTATTGTGGTATTGTTTTATACTATAGCTGCCTAATCCTATATCCCAAGAAGCAAAGAAACGTATAAACACTAACAGAAACAATACTCACAAAGAACACAATCCCCTCAAGCCTAATATTTTCCCTATTCAGGTGTTCATGGAAGAACTGAACAGGAAACTCCCACAAATGGAACATGCAACGAAATCCTGCAAACAGAAGCATATACCCAAGCAGCAGGCTTCACCCAGCCGCAAGGCCCTGACAAGTTAGTTGAAGCATGTATCACATTTCATAGTTTTACTTATGGCACTAATCTAAGCCATACTGAAATGTTGACATGGAAAGTTCTGGGGAGAATATTTCAAACTTGGGACATTGTACTTATATTGTACTTACATATATATATATATATATATATATATATATATATATATATATATATATTTTTTTTTTTTCCAGATTTTGTCAAGTGAGTTAATTAAGGTGATTAATTAAGGTGATCCATTCTGCATTTGTTCCAGAGAGGAGGAGCACCCTGAAGCTCCAGCCTGCTGTCGTGCATCTTCCCCTGGACAACCTGGAACCTCAGACCCCTCAGCTGTGTCAGTTGATCAGCCACTGGCAAAAACTCTGGCTCTTGGCTCTGGCTAGACAGAGCCATCTGGAGCAGCATGATCAGAGACTCAGAGAGGTGACTGCCACAACATCTTGTGTTGCAAAGATTGGGTCTGAGACTGGAGCTCTATCAAAAATATTTTATTTAATGCGCATTGGGAAACATCATCAACTGTAACAAAGACATGTTGAGACTGTCTTGGCCAAAAGGGTGGGAAACACTTTCCTTTAGAACATAACTGTTCAAATTGCAAGGCCAGTTCTAACCGATCTTACAGACATTTTTAAACAATAGTTGTAAGCTGATGAGGTGCAAATACAGCAATTTGTACTTACTGCTAGTTCTGCAAAGAATGGAATACAGGCTGAAAATGTAATTCAATCACACATCAACCACACAAGAGAGGCTAGGTGCTGAGGCAGTGACTTGCAAACTTGTCTCGCAAATTTGAATCACTTGCATAAGCTTAACGCACATGACTAAACAAAAGCATATAATATAAAATCATAAAACAGTGTAAAATTTCCGCAAATATCTGTGTTACTTTTAAAATCTTGTGTTCAAATGTTCCTTCTGCAAGATGTCTGTGGGATGATTCTGTGTCAAATGTCACAAACAGATGGAGGAATTTGCCAATTTTGACTTCAACGTCTGGCGCAAACGCTACATGCAGTGGATCAGCCACCTTAAATCACGGATCTTAGATGTGTTTCGTAACATCGACAGGGACCAGGATGGACGAATCAGCAAGAAGGAGTTAATTGACAACATCCTGGCATCTAGTAAGACCCTCCCCTTTACTCACTCAGCTTCTCGGTATCTTTCTCTCACTCCCTGCATCCATTCAACCAATATCTTCTCCCATTCATTATCGATTTGATATACAGTGCCTTCGGAAAGTATTTAGAGGCCGATATTTACTGAAATAAAACAAAACATATGCATAGGTATTTAGGCACTGTATCTAGAACTTTTAAGAAATCTCCTTTGGCGTTGAGGTCTTCCCACAAATGTTCAGTAAGGTCCAAGGGTTGTGTCCTTATTTATTTTGATCGGTTTCCCCATCCCTGCATGATGCTCCCACCTCTATGCCTTTTATTAGGGATGGTATTAGCCAACTGATGAGGGAAATCTTATTTTCACCAGATGTAGGCCTAATCATTTGATTTTGGTCCCATCAGACCAAAATATCCCTTTCTGATGCTCTCAGTCTTTTGGGGCTGTTTGGAAAAATCCAGGCATCTTCACATGCCTTTTACTCAGGATTGGCTTGTGTCTAACCAGTCTGCCATAAAGGCTTGATTTATGGAGTTCTGCAAATATGGTTGTCTTTCTGGCAGGTTCTCCCATCTCTGCTGAGAAAGTCTGAAGCTGTGTTAGTAGCCATTATGTTCTTGACCAATTACTCAGTTTGTCTTGACAGCCAGCTCTTGGTAGAGTATCGGTGGTTCTAAACTTCAATTTCACACTGATGAAGCCCACTGTGCGGCAATTTATTTCAGTCTTGGTTTTTGCTCTGATCATATACAGACAGCAGGAATTTGGCTTTCTAAATCATGTCCAAAGTGATTTTATCAAGGGTCTTCAAAGGACACTGAATGACTCTGAGCTCAAGATGGAGTGTCATGACAAAGGGTCTGAATACACAAGTACATGAAACATTTCATTTTTTCATTTTTATCGATATATTAGCAATGTTTTTGCAGTGTCATTATGAGATATTTTGAACAGATTGATGGCAACAAATGTACATTGTCAACCATGAATTAAGTCTACAACACAATAAAATCTGGAGAAAGTGAAGGTGTCTTAATACTTTCAGAAGGCCCTGTGTGTTTAAAACTGTCAATTGGAACCAATGTCCTGGAGACAACACATATGACGTCCATCACAAATAATTCTTCCTTTTAAGAATTCCCCACCAACTCCCTGGAGATGAATGCAGTGGCCAATATCTTTGACATGAACGGGGACGGTTATATTGACTACTATGAGTTTGTGAGCGCTCTCCATCCAAGCCGAGATCCATACCGTAGGACGTTGGATGCAGATCAGATCAATGAGGAGGTACAATTTTGTATCTTCCAGACTTGCGTCCATGATTGCAAACATCTAGAACCTAAAGAACGTTGTGTTTGACGAAAGTCTTATGACTGACTGACTTCCTTATGTCGTCCAGGTTAGTCGACAAGTGTCTCAATGTAACTGTCCGAAGAGGTTCCAAGTGGAGCAGATCAGTGCTAACCGCTATAGGGTTGGTTATATTTAACATTTTGTTTTTATGTAACTCAATTGGATCCACAGAAACGGATGGTTATAGCATTAATAACTGACTCGAAAAACATGTTTCTTCCTGCTGTAGTTTGGAGATTCCCAACAGTTGCGGATGGTGCGCATCCTGCGGAGTACCTTGATGGTACGGGTCGGAGGAGGCTGGACAGCACTAGACGAATTCCTGGTCAAAAATGACCCTTGTAGAGGTTCGTAGATAATTAAAGTAGAACCATATAGATTGACAGGTAAATGATCTAAGTCATCAGTGACACAACATGCCCAAGTGACTTCATGAGATGCACTATTGTTGTAATTTATTTCCCTTAGTGAAAGGACGGATGAACATGAAGATTAAGGAGAAGTACTTATCTCCAGAATCATATGACCACTCCCGAAGGGGAGGCTCATCAAAAACCCTGACAGTCAGCAGGTCCAACTCAAGCCTGAGTCTCTATAGCAGCGCTTCCGCACCTAGCAGCCCACTAACACGCAAGGTAATATCTCCTGCTTACAGGTTTGATCATTTAATAATGTATGAATCTTTTAATTTAACAACATAACAACATAAACACAGTACAATAGTAGGACAACATAAACACAGCACAAATAGCCCCTTATGTTAACTAGCTGCCCTTTTCTGTGGGTGCAGCCTATTCTGTAAGCCTGAGATACCGCTCAAATGAGACCCCCCAGCCCTGGTCCAAATTGATTTTCCAGTGATGGGATGAGCAATGCACCACCAAGCAAAGGCAGGCAGAAACTAATTCACCCACAATAACATATTCCATATACAGTAAAATAATAAAAACTATCAAAACTACAAAAAAAGATACAGTTCTCTCTATCCTAATTGTCGTTACTGGGATGTCTTTACAACAACAACAATGTAAGCATGTCCTATTTTATTATTTTTTCCAGTTCTTTTATGCCCACATATCAGCTCATCTTTCCCAAGACATTATCAATCCATTAATTGGTTTTGCAATTAGTCCTTACATTTCACTTTTATGCCTTTGAAGATTTTACAAAAATAAACTTTACCTTAAAATCTGATTATATTACACTGATTGATACATTTGTCTAAGATCCTGTAGCAAAATATTTTGTCAGATCATCTGAGCCTTGATGTTAAGAGTTAAATGGCATTCCCCTGGCCCTCACCCCCAAAACCACACTGCCACTGAACAGTATCAAAATAGGTTTTATTGATTTAATTTTCTCCTGGCAAAGTAAACATATATATACCCCATATATTGAGCATTTTTGTAGTGACCAGAACATTATATATTAGCTTAAATTGGATGGTACGAATTGATTAATATATTGTTGTCTTGTAAATTAGCTCATAAAAGGGTATGTCAAGGTATTGGAATATAAAGGATTGGTTCTAAATTGTATTGAATTTTATACAGGGTATTATATAAATGAAACAAAACATTTTACAGTTTACACTAGTACTATTCAGCCACTTAAGATTTTAATTGACAAATAAACTAGTTCCTTCCACACTGTTTTAAACGATAGCCTTGTCAATTGTATTGACCAGACATCTCCATACATTTCTTGTCATGTCCTGGCTATGCCCCTAGCCACCTTTGCGCTGGCTGGGGCCATAGTCAGGACATGGCCAAAAGAGATGGCTCTAGCCATCTCTATGTGCTTTGGTTTCCCCAATTGGAGGCAGGTGTTCGTTATTGCCTCCAATTGGGGAACCTATTTATGTTGAATGTTTGCACACGGATGTGTGTTTCATTTTGGTTGT
>JACXGJ010017204.1:0-11430 GCA_016801105.1 Esox niger
TGTGTGTGTGTGTGTGTGTGTGTGTGTGTGTGTGTGTGTGTGTGTGTGTGTGTGTGTGTGTGTGTGTGTGTGTGTGTGTGTGTGTGTATTAGGGACTGAAATGTGTAGACAGCCAGCTAAACTTCAGTCGGCCCAGTCCTGGCCACTGTCTCCTGGTTAACTAGTTCTTCTTTCTGTTGATCCGAGAGTCTGTCTGCCGGCATTGAGTCTCTTACTGCAGAGAGGAGTGCTGCAGTCGGTCTCCATGGCCACAGCCCACTTCGGCGTCTCAACTACTGAATTCACAGCCCTTCTCTTTTTCCACTACCGCAGTCACAAGCCCTCCTCTGTCTCTCGACTGCTGCAGTCCTGTTATACAGCTCACATATAACATTGCCTTTGGACGTGTTGGTTTCTGGAGGGGGGATGCTAGAGTACGGGACCGCTGGAACCTAGCGTATCAGTCACAACGATTGCACTTATTCTATATAGGGATCCAGTTTCAAGGTAGAGCATTTCCAAGGTGCCATTTGGGACAGGCCCACTGATTGTCAATCATTCTGACATTTCCCAATTCCCTGTGAAATTGACTCCATATTGATTTTGACGTAAACTGTCCCTTTAACAGGGGTGTTGTCTAGGTAACCTGGGTGCTGGGAGCTGTTTTTCTCTTGGTGGCAGGGTTTGTGTCTGTGTGTTTGCATGTGGGGTGAAGGGTAGGTTAGTTAGTGTTTGCCAAGCTCTGAATAGGAATTAAGTTGTCTCATAAGTTGTTAACAGCTCTTCAAAGAGAATATGTTAATCCTCTGTCGCTGTTTTCAAAGTTGCTGTGATCTAGTACATTTTCTAAAGTCTAAGATTTTAGGATTGTTTTTTGGGACAGGACTATCCAGTAAAATGAGACCTAATCACCATAGTCATCACAACTCGCCTTGCATAATTTATTTTTATAATTGTATACTTTAAAACTTAGCATATGCTCTCATCCGGAGCATCTTAACGGTGGTTCATGCGTTTTGTTGTTATTATTATTATTTCACATGTATGTGCTGAATTATCAAAACTCAACATGCCGAACCCCTAACTGAAAACTATCAATGCTCACAACGGTGTTCGTAGACTTGTTTCCCAACTCCTTTGATGGGGTAAAGGGGTCAGTGGAAGAGTAATGGAAATGCCATGGAAGCTTGTGGGACAAGTCCCTGATCAGTGGGTGATCTCATATTACACAACAGAATAATAAGCACGTGTTCGGCTGGTGTTCCTGTGTGTCTTACACCTGTTGATATTTCAGTATGACCATTGGATTTACAGTTCCCTTAAATCCCCTTCAATTGTTCTGTCTCTGAAGTCAGTTCGCATGGCTACATGGCTACATTTCAAGTTGTCCTCTTCTGGTGACTTTTCACACATTGCCATATGCAAAAGACAACCAGCTGTGGTTGATTACATGAGCTTGATTATGTGAACCAGTCCCACAGCGGCCAGTTGAAAAGTATTTCGCAATCACTTATGTTCTGCCTTGGTCTGATATATGAAAAGAACTCAATGGCAACTTTAACAGAGCTTTCTCTGCAGGGATGGGAGAACCTGCCGGAAAGACAACAGTCCCTGCAGCAATCCGTCAATCAGGCCTTTATGTTAGTGTCTAGACGGTGACCACTCCTAAGTAAAAGGCATATGGACTTGCCATCTGAATGACTATGAGAGCATGAGAAAAACATCCTCTCTTCTGATGAGAGCAACATCAAACTATTAGGCCTGAATGCCAAGCACTACAAATGGTGGAAACCAGGTACCGCTCCTCACGTGGTTAATACCATCCCCAGGGTGATGCACGGTGATGGCAGCATCATTATATGAGGTATAGACAACAACATAAGCAAATTTACTAACATAAATGACATTATTTCTTTTTTTTTTTTTTTTTTTTACTGGTTTTGTTAGTGATTATACTGGGGTGATGTTTTGATTGCTAGAGCAATGCCACTGTTGTTTCTTTGATCAGTTATATATATAAAAGAAATATGGAACACGTAATAATTATTGTGAATCAATATCACATGTTTAGGTGCAATTGAACTGCTCTGGAAAGGCAACAGCAAGACAGCCCCCAAGAAGGGAACGGTTTTGCAAGTGGTGCCCACAGACAATTGGTGCTCTCTCCTTATCCTTCCTGACTGATTCTTCACTAGTTTTGCATTTTGCTAGTGTCCTTCACACTACTGGTACCTTCAGGTTGCACAGGTAGTCCAGCTCCTCCAAGATGGCACATCCATACATGCCGTCGTAAGAAGTCATGCTGTGTCTCCCAGTACAGTCTCAAATAAAGTAAACAAAATAAACAAGCATCTAAAGGATTAGATATGTAGCTACATAACAAAGTATGAGTCTTAACTGGAACAGTTGTCAGCTAGATTTGAAATCTGTGTTTGAAGACATTTTACTTGTTGTTTGACAGTCCATGCTGGTGGGGGATTGACAGCAGGGGTAGATTAGTTGCAGGTGAGAAATACATTCATTTCAACACATCTCACGGCTGACATGCTGTTCCCCCGGACTGGCTGCTTGTTAAGGAAAGCTTTGATGAGGACATGTTTGATCAAGTCCAAGTAGGTCACATAAACATTTGTATTTGGTTCAATCGGGATTTGCCTGTTGAAGTCCTCAATGTCATCTGCTTCCTTCAGCATAGGCTTGAGTTTGACAGGTTATTTGACAGGAGTAGTAGTAGAAAAAAACACTTTAAAATCCATAGGTTCATCAAAAGGGCAGTGTCTCAAAGGAGCGGTAAGATGGTCTCATACCGAACTTTCTTTTTATAAGAAAGAGGAGAATTATCAAAAGAAATGTGATTGTGAAATTGACAGTATTTCTTGGCAAAACCTTAGGTTTTAGAGAGGGACTTAAATATTTTCTGTTGTGCTTTTATGGATTAGTTTTGTGATTTCAAATGAGAGTTGTGAAAACTTATCACATACTTAGAAATATATTATTAAAAAAATTAAAACTAAGAAATCAACAAACCAACAGTTCCACCAAGGTCCCTGATTTTGAGAGCAAAGTGAATGCAAGACAACCGGAAAACTGGTTGAAGTTTAATGAAAGTGCTTTTTGTAATAGCAATGTTTGGCTTCAGTGTGCTGTCCTTTATTAGACAGACTTCGATGACAGCTATTTGTTTTTTTGTTTGTTCTAAGCCGTGATGTATGTCCCTGGAAAATTTGCTCGCAGTCCACCGCAGTTTCAACCAGTTCAGCCTTAACTACAAGTAACAAACAGCCATGCAGACAGGCAAAGAGCAACAGAGTCACATTGGATTAATACGCTCACTAGCTCTCTGTTTAGTTTAAATTTTTTCTTGTACTCCCTTTTCTCTAGTCTCTCTTTATTTCCCTGGTTCCATCTGGTTTGTCTCCTCCTGATGCCCTTTCTCCTGTTTGTTTTTACCTCAACTCTTGTTTTGTCTTTGGGTCTTTCACTTCTGACCACCCTCTTTCCTTCCCCATCTTCTGTCTGTGTTCTCTTCTCGTTCTCTCTCTCATCAGCATACATCTGGCTGGGAACGATTGCCTGACAGCCCATTACCTCCTGTAAGTTTAAGATCCAAATGACTCGCCTCAGCATTTTGCCAACTGCGTACCCATTTCGGAAACAATAAGACAATGTCCGGGGGCACAGGCTAGAGCCCTGTTCGCAGGGCTTAGTCCTAATGTTCTATCAGTTTCCGGGTATTAGTTCCCTCATACAAAGCTTACCAGGGGCTAAGCCCATATTAGACATGGCAATTGTGAAAACAGCAACAAGGCACTGTTGTACTATAAATGGTGGTTAATGATTTTTCAAGGAGGTCTACTGACGTTTAATCCATCTTTTGTGAGATGGGCAAATTCTTAGCCCTCTTATCATTTAGCCTTGCTAAGGAAGTTAGCAAACAGCAACTAGAGTTTAATCTGTGTGTTTCTCTCTTTGTCTTACAGGGGGGCGTATTGGCTGACTGTTGTGTCTGTTGCCTGGCGACTGAGGGTGGGCCAGGGATGAACCTAACCAATAGAACTACCGAACTAACATGAGAGAGTGTGGAAGGTGTTTGTCCTCGTGTTGCGTTCGCTGTGCTTGGCATGTTCTTCCAATGCAGGGTTTTCCCTCAATCGATTTCTGGGGGCACCGCCAGGCTGTGTACTGAGTACATTAGCAGTTTAACAAATCAAGGGCTTTGAATGAGGTGTTAATGCTGGGCTTTAGCTAAAGATTAAGACTTTCCGCTTCATTCTTGGCTTTTGCTTCTGTGAATCTATTAGGTGTTCTCTGGAGTAGTTTCATGGCTGATTTTGGTGGCGCAACTCTTATCTCTATGCTTCAGATACCTTTCTGCTGTTTTAAAAATTGTTTATCTTCACAGTGGCTGACTTTTCTCAGTGCCATCGGGTCTTCACAATGTTCGTTTTCCAGCGAGATGTTTGGAAACCTGGTTAAATAGCTGTTGTCATTAATATTGTAATGGGTGTACTTACAGGATGGGATTCATCTTTTACAGTGCTTCTCGTGAAGCCCTTGTCAATGTCGGCTTGGGCTGCAGTGGTTTCACGTGCACAGGCATAGAAGACATTTGAATGTCTTTCCAAGCATTTCAGCCTTGGTCTGTTGCAAGCACCTCTATTGTCCTGGCTGCCAAACCCTAATAGGTGGGCAGCTTCCGCTCAGCCTTGGCCAAGATCTCCTCTGTCCTGGCACCCCATTGCTGGAGCCAGCTCCCTGTTAAGCTAGGATGGATGAGACCCTGCCCATTTTCTTTTTCAAAAATGTCTGAAACCTTACTTTTATTAAAGAGTGTCTACTTGGTCTTCTTCTTTCGAACACTGACTTTGCTGCTGGCTACTACATTGAACAAAGTGTACTTGGCAATACTGGGTTCTGTGGTCCATGTTGGAACCTTAAGATGATTGCACAAACTACTGTCTGTGATTCTGGATAAGAACATTGGTTACATCATTAAAATGTAAATGGACTGTTATGGTGGCTCATTATTAGTATTATTGATTTATTGGGTAGTTGTATTCATAGTGGATTAGGCCTACTGGAAAGCAGAGTTTCTTAGCAGAGCTTGTCTAACAGGAATGCCTCAATGGGAATCAAAGGTCATCTTAATTCTGGCTTGTTCTCAAAGTCAGTGCATAGAGCTTGTTCTTGTTTTGTGGTGGTTTATGGACATGGCAAACTGGATATTTTTGTTCAAATACACAGTATGTTGGTACATGTTCCCATTCTAAATAAACAGATATGGTACCCAAATGACTTCAAGAGTAACTTTTTTTAAAACAATGAGACATTTCAAGACTGGACTGATCAAACCTTATTAATAATAATTTACAAAATTAATATTATTAAACATTTTCCTAAATTATTTTTGAAAAATGTTGTCGCCTAACACCCAAGTCAAACTTAGACAAAATTATCAGAGTACTCTGCATTTCTGTCATCCTAAAACTGTTTTTTTAGTCTGCCTATACATTGTTTTTAATTCAGATCCCTTTCCAGATGTGTGCCGCTGTAGAATATGCACACATCCTTTTATATCTTTGTAAAGTGACTTTCAGGACAGTAAAATACGTATTATGTTTGCCACTGTAGAAAACCCCTATTCAATATGAGAGCGGTTTTCATTTTGAAAGGTGGCCTAACCCCAGTGGCCTTGTAAACAAGCTCCTTTTTCCCCCTCCCTCCCTCCTCTAACTTTTCTCTCCTTTCTCCTCTTTACCTTTTCTTACCCCTCTCCTTTCCTCTTTCCTCCCTGCCTGATGTTGCCTACATTTGTCTTGTTGCTACAGCATGTGGTACCGAAGACCTCCGCTACTGTAGTCTCCTGACAGATTTGTCATGTTTAAGACCATATTCTTAATGTTCATATTATTGGTGTATATATGTACAATAAATCATACTTGTTACACACTGTTGTAGCATTTAATATAATAATAATGTAGCCTCTGAGACCATACCGAAGTATTCACCTCAGTTACAACTTGGTTAAATGTTTATTAGTTTTATTCTAAATGCTGTGAAAAACGCATTTAGATGACAGCATTTGCCTTGATGAAAGCTTTGCATACTTTTGGCATTCTCTCAACCAGCTTCGTGCATAATTCGCCTGGAATGCGTCTCCAACTAATCGTGAAGGAGTTCCCAGAAATGCTGAGCGCTTGTTAGGGGCTTTTCCTTCATTCTGCAGTCCGACTCATCCCAAATCTCACTTGGGTTGAGGTCGGGTGATTGTGGAGTCTAGGTGCAACATCTGGGGCAACACTCCATCACTCTCAAAATTGCCCTTACACAATGTGTTTTGGGTAGGAATGAGCATATTTTACTATCCAAATAGTATGTGCTGTTTTTCGAATTGTGTTCAGTTATCCGAAATACATGTTTTTAAAAAATGACCGATATCACATGAGCGCTACTACATAACGCTCGAAGGACAGGGAGTTGTTCTCATGTAACATCGACTCAATGACAATTCGAAAGACAACAAAGCGACTACGTGTATGGAAGAAGCCGTATGGTTGACACGCAAAACTACAGAACTAGAAGACTATTAATCAACATAAAACATTGAGACTATTGGGTGGAAGAGTCTCGAGAAGCTAGTTAGCTAAGATACCCAGCTATATGATATTTGCTTGAGTCACTGTTTTCTGCACTCTCAACGGCTTTTGGATTCCACAGCTGAACTTTACGTAGCATTTTGTGGCCAAATATTTTTTCCGGAAGTAACATAAATTCAGTAAATATAGCCGATCTTCCCTTGAATTAGTTACCTTTCATCCTCTTGCTAACAGTAGGCTAAGAAATATTTATTGCGTCATTCTTACTGACTGGGCCCGACCACACTACAACCGCTTTGATTGAGGAGTGTACAACAAACACTTTTGAAGGAGCGCATGTTATAAAAACTTTAAGCTTTGCACTTAAAGTCATGGTATATTATCATGTGTATTCATTGTTGATTGGAATTTTTTAATAAAAAAAAAATACATAGGCCTATACGTAAAACAAATGGGGGTTATTTTTATACACGCGCAAGTATTTGAATACTAAATACATTTCAGGTCTTTCTAACATTTGATTATCTGTGCCCATCCCTTGTTTTGAGTCACTGTTCTGTTGAAAAACGAATGATAATCCCACTAAGCTCAAATCAGATGGGATAGCGTATTGCTGCTGAATGCTGTGGGAGACATGGTGGTTGTGTGTGCCTTGAATTCTAAATAATCACAGACAGTGTCACCAGCAAAGTTCCCCCACAACATCAAACCTCCTCCTCCATGCTTTACAGTGGGAGCCACACATCGGTTCACCAACTCTGCATCGAATACAAACATGGTGGTTGGAACCAAAAATCTAAAATTTGGACCCATACCAAAGTACAGATTTCCACCAATCTAATGTCCATTTCTCATGTTTCATAGCCCAAGCAAGTGTCTTCTTATTGGGGTTCTTCGCTAGTGATTTCTTTGCATCAATTTGATTATAAAGGCCTGATTCACCCATTCTCCTCTGCAACAGAAGTAACCCTTGGACTTCCTTTCCTTTGGTGGTCCTCATGAGAGACAGTTTCATTTTAGCGCTTGATGGTTTATGCAGCTGCACTTAAAGAAACATTCAAAGTTCCTGACATTTTCCCGATTGACAGACCTTCTTGTCTTAAAGTAATGATGGAATGATTTGTATTTGCTTATTTCAGCTGCTCTTGCCATAATATGGACTGCTACCTTACATGGTCTTCTCAATACCAATCCTACCTGGTTACACACAACTGATTGGCTCAAACGCTTTAAGAAGGAAAGGAATTTCACAAGGGTACTTTAATGAAGAAAGCACAACTATTAATTGAAATGCATTTCAGGTGACCACCATGAAGCTGAGAATTCAAAATGTGCAAAGCTGTCAAAAAGGCAAAATGTTACTACAGGATACCATGTGTTGTTTCATACTTTTGATTATTTTTAATCAAAATTGGGAAAATAGTAAAAATAAAGAGTAATTATGTCCAAACTTGACTGGCATTTCATAATGAGAAGGAAGGGCAAGGACACTGGGATGGGCAGTGTAAGTAATCCCGGGGCATTTTATTATAGAATAAAAAGCAATCTGAAAGGTGTCCTTGGGGCAGCTTCACAATCAGGTTGGGCTTTGCCTCTGGGCTTTCTGGGCAGCATCATTTTAGTAGCCGTGTGTGAGGGAACACACACAAAGATGGCCCATTAGTTCTGAGGTATGCTGCTCACCTCTGGGTGTCTGGTCTCCTTTCTCATGGCCGCACTGATTGCTCTTCACAAGAGGCAGGGGCGGAAGGCTCAGTGTTGGGGCTGAGGGGGGGGGGGGCTGGCCCTTCCAGTTGCCTCCAGAATGTTCCAGGATCTGCCCGCTCTTCCTGGTCTGGAATTGCATCCTTGAGTTACCTCTGCTGTTGATGTTGAGACTGGTTCTTTGTGAGAACTATTTAATGAAGCTGCCACTTAAGGACCTGTGAGGCACCTGTTTCTCAAACTAGACACACTAATGTATTTTCCCTCCTGTTCTGTTGGGCACCGATGTCTCCAACTTCTCTTACTATTCTAGTTAGAGCCTGTTTGCGCTGTTCTGTGAAGGGAGTTGTACACAGTGTTGTACAAGCGCTTCATTTTTTGGCAATTTCTCGAATTGCTTTAATTTCTCAGAACAAGAATAGACTGACGAAGAAAGTTCTTTGTTTCTGGCCATTAATTTAGACTGTAATTGAACCCACAATTGCTGATACTTCAGATACTAAACTAGTCTAAAAAAGGATAGTTTCATTGCTTCTTTAATTAGCACCACAGTTTTTCAGGCTTTGCGGCTAACATAATTGCAGAAGGTTTCTAATGATCAATTAGGCTTTTAAAATTATAAACTTGGCTTAGCAAACACAACATGACATTGGAACATAGAACTGATGGTTGCTCTGTATGCCTACGTAGATTTTTTATAAAACATCTGCCGTTTCCAGCTACTATAGTCATGTACTTGATTTAACAATGTCTACACTGTAATTCTGATCAATTTGAAAAGAAAAGCTAAAGAAATGTCCCTTTAGAAAACATGGACATTTCTAAGTGACCCTAAACTTTCAAATATTTTTATATGTATCTACTTATATACTTATACATACACATATACATGTATATCAATGTACATATATGTGGTGCGAAACATGCCCCCGTCCATTTCTAAGTCAGATATGAACACTACAATGCACGCTGCAGTCTCTTTTCATGTTTTTCACTGGAGTGAGCTGGAGGGATGGAAACAGAGTAGATTGAAAGAGAGGAAAGGTCTGTGACTCAGTCAGTGGCTAAGGGCTGGCTCCGTGTCAATCAAGTGCATTCAGCTGGATACTGGAATAAACCCTCCGTACCGGGGATATGTACTGTAAGGGGCGGGGACTGAAACCACCACTACAATATGTCCTCTCATGCTACTGACACCTCCTATTCAAACTGTGGTCTAAATAGGAGTTGATGCCTAGGCGCCAGACAGGTTCTACTATCCTGAGGCGCTACCTCGTTGTTGGCACCAGCCCATAATTTTGTGTCACTCAAACTCCGCAGTGACACCGTAAAATTTAAGTCCTCGTTTTATTAAGTTCTCACCATGCTTTGTCTTTATGTGGTAGTGTGTACTGTTTAAAGGCCGGGGAATGTGGAAACTGGATCAGTAACTATTACTATATCGCCTAAGTATTTCACCGATCGTTAGTATCCATGTCTTCATTCAACAGTAAATCAAGTGTTCTTTGTAGTTTAAAGCCGTGTCGGCTATCTTTATTGTAATTCTTAAATCCATAATGAGCTCAACTTTGTTGAGGAATAATTGATATATAGACCTGAGACCATTCTCTTGTCTAATATGGACAGCAAGTTGCTTCTGAAGGTTCTTTTTCCTCATAATTACATTTTGAAATGTTACAAAATTTCAAGGGGCTTACGAGCCATGGAGCGAGAGAAGGAATGGGTCTTGTGGATTAGAGCACCCTGCCCCAACAAAACAGACCAGGATAGCTGAACAGTTAACCCTTATGTTACCAAGTATCACAAGTATAATGTTCTTTCAAGGTAACTGGTTTTAAGAGAACTTTCAGCTTGTGCAACTGCAACTGATTAAAAATATATTTTGCACTGCCAAGGCAATGGATGGCAGGATGAGTCTAAACGGTCACAGCCTGGGGGAAAGGTACAGTAGGTACCAAGGTTTTTTGGTCGGTCCATCATGGATCGGCTCGGCCCACATGTTGATCGGGCCCCAGCCTCACCTGCTTTATGCCTCGCCAAACAAACCTAGCTAGGCCCGGTGTGCAGTACCCACACACACACACACACATTTTATAATGCCCACGGCCGGTAAGCCTCACAGACAGCTCAGGCTGTGCGGTGGGCAGCTTGGCACTGCATTATGCAGATATTCCTTCTGTAGTCAACACTTGTACGCGCGCACGCATGCGCATACAACTCTGGACACACGCAACCGCATTTAAAGATGCACCTATTGAGACACACACACACACACACACCACACACCCACACTTTCAAACGGCTCTTCGGTTTGTTGTTTACTCACTGTGTGTCTGCCCTGTAGCTCATCTGACCCCTTCAGCTGCTCCAGTAGTTTTCCACTGAGAGCTGCGCCTCTAGCCTCTCCCTGTACTATCTCTGGCCTTGATCTAATGCCACATTATTCTCTATTTGGCACACTCAAATCCTCCCTGTGGGCCTCATCGGAAGTACACTACCTAGGTAAAAGGGTGTCATTTGGGTAGTCCCGGAGAAGGTGTAAGGTCAAGGGTGTAACTGAATCACCGGGAAGGCAATTATGAGGCCGTGGCCGAGGCTGCTCTGCTGTGAAGCAGCCCTTCAGACACACGCTGCTTTTTCTGCTGGTTGAACCCATGCAACATGCCTGTTTGACATACTGTTTAGTCATAGCAACAGTCTGGTTTACCAGTTAAACCAATTTATTATGTTCGTTTGACATGCTGTTTAGTCACAGCGCTAGTCTAGTTTACAGGTTGAGACCATTTATTATGTCTGTTTGACATGCTGTTTAGTCACAGCGCTAGTCTAGTTTACAGGTTGAGACCATTTTTATGTCTGTTTGACATGCTGTTTAGTCACAGCGCTAGTCTAGTTTACAGGTTGAAACTATTTATAATGTCTGTTTGACATGCTGTTTAGTCACAGCGCTAGTCTAGTTGACAGGTTGGGACCATTTATTATGTCTGTTTGACATGCTGTTTAGTCACAGCGCTAGTCTAGTTTACAGGTTGGGACCATTTGTTATGTCTATTTGACTTGCTGTTTAGTCACAGCGCTAGTCTAGTTGACAGGTTGGGACCATTTATTATGTCTGTTTGACATGCTGTTTAGTCACAGCGCTAGTCTAGTT
>JACXGJ010017205.1:0-11428 GCA_016801105.1 Esox niger
GAAGAAAGAACAAAAGAAACAAACATACGAACTCAAAGCAGACACGATGACTGGGTGTTGTAGCCTACGGCTGACAAACCAAAATAAACCACACCCATGTGAACAAACAGTAAACTTAAATAGGTTCCCCAATTGGAGGCAATACACAACACCTGCCTCCAATTGGGGAGACCCAAGTGCATAGAGGTGGCTAGAGCCATCTCTATTGGCCACGTCCTGACTATGGCCCCAGCCAGCACAAAGATGGCTAGGGGCATAGCCAGGACGTGACAATAATATTAATGTGATAAAGGCTAATGTGATATGTTAATAATATTAATGTGAGAAAGGCTAATGTAATATGTTAAGGTTGATGTAGAAATTGAGGAGGAAGTCGGAAGAAGAAAGGTGCGGAATAGAAATTAAGCTGCAACAGCCTGGGGAGGGGAGTCATGTACCCCAAGTGCTTTAGTAACAGGAAAAGCAAATGTTATTGGTTAGAGGGGGGCTGACCTGTGATCCGCGCCTTATGAGCAGAGGCAAGACAATTACGAAACTCCAGTACTCACGCCCTAGCGAGTAATAAATAATGTATATTTAGATTAGGGGACGGGAACCAAAAAGTCCATAAAAACCGCACAGAGGGGAAGGAACTTTGGACTGGTTGGTAAGCTTGTCTCCAGATATATCTGATTGTGTAATCAATAAAATCGGCGGATTATTGATTATAATATTGTTCTCTTCCTTATTGACTTCATCTCATCAACTTATTTCCGGTGAAGTAGGTTTGGCTTCAACAATGCATTTCAAACATGTAAGCCATTTCAAATACTACATAGACTTTTGTCATTTGTATTTGTGTCATTAGTCTACATGATGATATCATAAAAATGCTGCCTCCGATTAGTGCCTACTCAGTCATTTGCAGACTTGTTGAGATCCGAACAGAAAAGGCATCCATACCTCAAGGTCCAGGTGAGAAACGTACTTGGCATCTTTGGAGCAGAATCAAGGTTTAACACATTTTTGTCAGGTTTAAAACAATCATCCTCTCATCTCCAGTAGTGTTTATTTTCCTTTGCTGGACTGATCAACTGGCCCCATGGAAAACATCAAGAGGCATCAGCAGCAAGAGACCTCTGCCATGTAGGCCATTAGGCACACACTCATTCAATACACTCCCTCTCTCACACACCCACACACTCAATCACAAGTCTACTCTCTTAGCCACGCTCACACCAACATTTGACGATTTGTTGTAGAACTTTAGAACTGTTTTGGAATACCTGGTCTGTAGTATTCTGTACGGCAGTATTCTCTATTGGAATGTTCTTATTACACTGTAAATGTGTATGTATTCTCTATACCTACTATTAGGTCTGGAAATAATTGTACACGGACAAACGTTTTGTTATTTTGTCTGTTTAACAATATATATAAAAGTTACAGTTAAATAATTATCACTAAGTTCAGTCTCTCTGCTTTAATTTTAGGGTATTCACCATCAAATTGGAGGAAGGGTTTAGGATTTACAGCTCTTCAATATGAGGTACCCTCTTTTTCAAGGGACCAAAAGTAATGTGACAATTGACTCAAAAGCTGTTTAATGGACAGGTGTGGGCTATTCCTTTGTCACTTCTTCATCAATTAAGTAGGTGAAAGTTTTGGAGTTGATTCCAGGTGTGGTATTTGTATTTGGAAGCAGTTGCTGTGAACCCACAAGATGTGGTCAAAGGAGCTCTCAATGCAAGTGCAACAGGCCATTCTTAGGCAAAATCCATCAAAGAAATAGCAGGAACATTAGGAGTGACCAAATCAACAGTTTGGTACATTCAGAGAAAAAATTATGCACTGGTGAGCTCTGCAACACTAAAAGGCCTGGACATCCCCAGAAGACAACAGTTGTGAATGATAAAGAAAAAACACTTCACAACATCCAGCAAAGTGAAGAACACTCTCCAGGAGATATTAATTTCCAAGTCTACCATGAAGAGAAGACTTCACAAGAGCAAATATAGAGGGTTCATCACAAGGAGCAAACCATGCATAAGCCTCATGAATAGAAAACCCAGATTAGACTGCCAAAAACTAAATCTAAAAAAGCCACCCAGTTCTGGAACAACATTATTTGGTCAGGTGAAACTAAGATCAACCTGTACCAGAATGATGGGAAGAATAAGGTATGGAGAAGGCTTGGAACTGGTCATGATCCGAAGCATTCCCCGTTACCTATAAAACACAGTGGAGGGAGTGTAATGGCATGGGCATGCATGGCTTCCAATGGCACTGGGTCACTAGTGTTCAGTGATAATGTGACAGAAGTAATTCTGAAGTGTATAGGGATATATTGCCTGCTCAAATTCAGATAAGTTCAGCTACATTGATTGGATGGCGCTTCACATTACTGATGGACAATGACACAAAACAAACTACAAAAGCAACCCAGGAGTTATATAAGGCAAAGAAGTGGAATATTCTACAATGGCAAGTCAATCACTTGATCTCAACCCAATCCAGCATGCATTTCACTTGCTGAAGACAAAACTTAAGGCAGAAAGAGCCACAAACAACTGAAGACAGCTGCAGTAAAGGCCTGGCATAACATCACAAAGAAGGAAACCCAGCGTTTGGTGATGTCCATACGTTACAGACTGCATGCAGTCATTGCCTGTAAAGGATTCTGGACAAAGTATTAAAAATGAAAAATGTATATATGATTGTGGTATTTTGTCCAATTACATTTGAGCACCTGAAATAAGGGGACTGTGTATGAAATTGTTTGCCAACATAAAATGCCTCTAGATGGGCTGAAGACAGTTTATTAGAAAAACGTTACAGTTGTAAAGTAAATGCTGATTGTAGAATGGTTTTGGGATCGGCTAGGTGGGCTACTAAACATTTTGCCCCTCTCAAAAGTGTAGCTAGATTATCTGCATGATTTGTTAATACGAGGGTAAAATCAGTGATGTTAATTTGCCATTTCAACATTCAATATGTTTTGTGTCACAGAAGGAACATCAGAACAGCCCTGATGAACGCACAGGGTGATAATCTGACCGTTTAAGGTCCGTTCGGTGAATGTATCCGCCAGTCGTCGACGACAAAAACGGAATGCCCTATGACCCCTCAAGCGGGACTTGCCACCATAAATGGAGAGTTCAAGTTCGTTCGGTCTTAAAACCATAAGGACAGATCAGTATAATGTGCAAATTATGTTTTGCATTTGGTTGCATTTACTTTGCATTTTAACTGTCTGAGGTCTGTGCTCACTGGACCTCTCAGGCGCTGGGTGAGTCCAGGTGATGCCAGGCCTGTACTGCAGTCCACTTCCGTTGTTTTTTTCCATGGAATTTGTCTTGACCTGTCAAGAACTTTCCTATTTTTGGCTCTGAAGATGCTTTTTTTCCCCACGCCTGATATTACAATTTGAAAAGCTGGCACATAGTCGTTTTCTGATTAATTCTTTACTGCAACGCACACACTCAACCATTTTGTGAAAACTGCTTCAAGTTACTTTATGTGCCTTTTGTAACAGACATTACAAAAACTGACTGGTTATTATTCACACTTCGTCAGCAGTTGTCACCAAGTGCTTTCACAGAAATGGCACGTTCTGTAATGAGTAGGAAAAGCAAACCATCCAATACAACACTGTGGCACGCAGTGGCCGGATAGCTCAATGTAATTAGCCGCAAATTCAAGCAGAAGAACACATCCTGCTCCAATTAGTGACGAGGGCATTGTGTGTTACCTCACACTGCGTCAGAGATCCACTCCGTTGTCTCAGGTTGCAGGCATCACAGAATCCATGTCAAATCGCCGACAAGTCCATCACGCCTGTCAGTGGCACCAGACACTTCATGGTGGGAGCCTACATGGAACATCGTGTGAGGGAATGCTCCGTACGCATCATCAGTATTTTCCGTCAGGATTCGGTCCAGCCTCTTTACTGTGTGTTCTACTGTGGGACTCACTGGGCCAATGGAACTGAAGCTGAAGTCCAGCATCACCCTGAAGTTTTCGGTATGGTGAATTTGGCTCATCGTCAAAGTCCTGAGCCGAAATATATGATTTATGTACTGTATTTAACCCTCAAATAATCTTGACAGTGTTGAGTGTGGCTTTCTTCTCGTTATGGAGACTTGACCCAGAAATGCTGCTTTGCTAGTGTTTGATGGGCTGTGGGGAGTCCAGTTCATCCAGTTAATTTTCCTTAATTTAAATGTAGATTTAGGGAAGTGGGAAGGTGAGATGTTAAGTGAAACATTACTTGGATGCATTCTGTTTTTGAACTCATTAAGAAACACCATAAAACTGTCTGCAGCAATGTGTACAAAATCAATATATTTTTTAAACATTTATTAAAATGTGGTTAATTTGAATGTCTTCTATGGGTCATCATGCAGAACCAGTGAGTTTAGGAATAGGGATGATGATTTTTACCCAGTAATTATTTTTGGTTGGAAGTAGATTCTCCCAGTCATGGGGTTTAATACCAACTTGTAAATAATTGTTTCTTTCTCCTTGTAATTGTTTATGATGATCCTTTCAACATTATGTTGAATGTTCTGTGGGGATATAGATGATGTAAACCTAGCTGTGGATTAACAATAGGGAGGCACAAGGATTAAAGAAATATTGCAGTTGTCTACGAAGCTGATTTTGAAGCAAGAAGCTAAAATGTCCTGAAGTCCTATTTCAGGTACTTCTATTAGTTGATTTATATTTTTACTTTTATTTCCAGTTTCTAGACTAACCTAATCTCATTCCATCAACTCCCAGTTGGCCTGGAGCACTCAAGATCCGGATATGACTGAAATATGTACTATCAAGTTCTACTTGTTACTACATACATTGTCAGATCAACATTTTATTAGATGATACTTATTTGCTTATGGATTGAAAACAACTCTGTTTCTTTTGTAGGAAGTTATTGGTTTCCCTTTTGTGGCGGCTGACTTCAAATGAAATTGTTCAGCCAATAGTCTGGATTGAGTCTTACCCTAGAATGTGGACTCAGTCAGATGGAAAAAGACAAAAACAGGTACTGTTGTCACCGGTGTTCGTTTTTAGACTCTGTACTTTATAATCATTTAGTATTTTTACTCACTAACAATCTCAGATTGTGGCAAAAATCTATGTGTGTCTTTTTAGCTCTTGCCCTCTGTCACGTCCAAGTTCTGTTTACTCTGAAATGTAATGTTTATACATTTTATTCTTGTTTTTTTATTACGCAAGAGTGGCGTCCCCCTGGGAGTACCTGGTCTCTCCACAGGGGTGTGTCAGAAGAGGCAGAGCGAGTTGGTTGGTACAGTAACTGAAAAAGATTGGGATTCACTGAGAAGTAGAGAACAGAACGCTCCTTTCAACTTCCTTGTTGAAAAGTATGCACTCATTACTGTGAGTTTCTCTGGACATGAGTGTGTGCTAAATTACATAAATGTAAATGTTCTTGTAACACACAGTTCCTCAAGAACAGTTTAGTACAGCAAACTCTTTACATGTTTGTGTGATCACAACACTTTCAAGGTAAATAATGTGTTATAACTCATTAATAGACATTTGTAAAACAGTAATAACATGCATCAGTTTATTCATGAGTTAGAGACCATACATTTGCAGAATAAGTAAAGCTCTACATCAGTAAAACCTCAACATTTTCAATCAGCCTATTCAGTTGCAGGTGTTGTGTAAGGAGGACCCCTGTCCTACTTTTGAACCATGTCCTGCATATTTGGAGTTTAGGGTTCCTTCCATCACCATGACACGTCGATGTAAGTGAGAAAGGCTGTGTGGTCTAAACCAGCCAAAGTTACAAGAAACTGTTAATGCTGGGAGCCTGGTGAAGCAATGAAGAACCTCCAAAGTGGACATTAGTGTTCGTTCTTCAGGAGATTGTAAAGTAAACATTTAGCCCCACCTAGAGGGCAATATAAGCATTTACACCATCATGGTGGATTTTAATTCTGCTGTTTGTTGTGTAAAAGGTGCGTTGTTCTATGTATGCAAATTGATCATGACATGTTTGGAGATACCAAAGTGGTCACATCGTGACCCTCCTTTGTCACCAACGTCCCCTCTGAGGCTAAGCTTTTCCAGGTCTACTGTGCAGAAGAAACACTTCTCAGTGCAACACATCTAACAGGCCAGAGGCGCTAGACTGCATCCATATAAAATGTCAATCTGGAATCCTACAAAGACCTGGGTGCAGTGTCAAATTCCTCGTATGTGTACACATACCTGGCGAATAAAGTTGATTCTGAGAGCAACAGTAGGACTTTATGAAAATATGTCATTTGCCAGCTCAATTTACATCTCAGCACTATTTAACAAAGCTGTATTCTTAAAAAGAGTATTTAAGAACAACTTATGTTGTACTTTTTTACACTAATTGGTATGAATTTTGATTGGATCTATACATTTCATACTGTAGTTTACTTACAACACAACCAGTAATGGCATGATAGTAAACTGGCTACATACTCAGAGTATATTTAAAATATTAACATACATCATTTATTTGAAATACATCAGGAGTATATTAAGACAGTATAGTCAATTAAAGTAATCAGTCCAGGTATGTTTTTGTTAATCAATCATGCAAATCTTATACCACATAAATACATTTCACATGCTGGAGCAAGTCACTAAATGCTTCACGCTTTGTACTGTAGATTACTCAAAAATACACATACACCAACATGTTCTCTTTTGCATGAGTACTGGGTTACAAAAAGACTACATCTAAAAAAATTACAAATAATTCTCAGAACAGTAGCCCTGCTTGTTCCAGGGCTTTATCTACATTAGAGATCAGCTGTTTCTCGTAGTCCCAGATCCTCTTGTCTTCATGCAGTTCCTCCTTGCTTACTTCTGGACTAGGAGCGCGAAAATGGAGCATTCGACACAGATAAGAAGGAATAAGAACCATTTCCTCAAGGCTATGTATCACACTGTGGATCGACGTCTTAATTACTGTCCTGCATTGGTCAGAGACACAGAGGGAGATTTGTCAGACATAGGTGCTATTATAAGGCTCACATCTGGTTCAAGATATCATCATGTAGGTTTTCAACATTCTGCCAAGGGCCCATCTCTGCTGGGTTTATTTTCAGGTTGCCTTCTGAGTTTGACAATTGTTCTTATTTGGTATGTTGGAAGATTCGAACCTGGGTCGTATTATCAACTTAATTTGAGAACGTGGATTAATTGGCTCCTGTCTGTAGATGTGCTCCATGATATTTACACCAGGAATGTTCCTCCAGAGGTGTTCAAACCTTCTACTGGGGTCAAACTGGGTCTTGGGGAAGATGTGGTTCTCTACTTCGAACACTCCAGCCTGGAGAGAGAGATGTACTCATTTTAATAAGGTATACAGTTTGTACACAAATCCCAATCCTCCCTTTCAAACATACAAACAGGTGTCAAGAGTCCTACCTTTGGGTGGTCCCTCTGTAGTTTCTCCATCAGCTGAAGTAGTGTTTCATGCTGATATGGAGTTATAATCTCATCTATGTCGTTCAGCAGTAGATAACGAGACTGGTACATTTGTCTGTAGAGACAGTCGTTCAGGGTGGCCAGTTGGCCGTAGTAGTGAATGTCCCCACCGTATTCAGCAAACAGCCAGCCAGTGGAGGGTTTCATGTATTGGTTGATAGGCCAGGGCACCACCTGCAATCATACCAGCCAACCAATCACTAAATACACAAGCCAATCAATCAGATATTCAGTGAACCAAAAGATCAATTCCCACCTCCACAAATCCCTCCAGTATGTAACTCTGTAGCAGTTTCTCCAGGTCTGGTCCACAGCTGATTTTATACAACACAACATGCTGCACGCCCAGCAACCTGCAATATACAAATCAATCAGCCAGTGAGTCAACATGCTGCACGCCCAGCAACCTGCAATATACAAATCAATCAGCCAGTCAGTCAGTCAACATGCTGCACGCCCTGCAACCTGCAATATACAAATCAATCAGCCAGTCAGTCAGTCAACATGCTGCACGCCCTGCAACCTGCAATATACAAATCAATCAGCCAGTCAATCAACATGCCAGTCAGTTGAGTTAGTGAGTCAATCAGCCAGTTAGTATATAAAAAGCCCTCAAGTCTGTAAGGGAATATTTGTAACCCAAAAAATTAACCCCAAAAACTAAAAATCCCAAATCAGAATATGTGGTAACACTGTACATAAACATGGATATTAACTTGACCACTTCAGTTTGGTTTTGTGGTAGTCAATGTCACTCAGAGATAAAGGCCAGAAGGTTTCACTTAACATGTTAGAGCTCAATCTCAGTCTTTCATTACCCAACTATAAGGGCCAGCTGTAGACCATAATCAACCAGGGGCAAATCAGATTATAGCATGTATTGGTATATTAATACCAAAGTTGTAGAAAATATACAGAATGCAACATAATTTCAACCAACAGGTGTTTATGCCAAAGTACCACATAACCAATAAGCAACGTTATGTAAACATTGACAAACAGAAAAAAAAACATTCACGCTTCTTTTTACTGCAGTGTTGAAGGCTTGGCTTGACAATCACGTATTTTCATTATTCTGTTGGTTTATAAAAAACATATATTTGACAATATGTGATAGTTATTGGTCCTAGGAGTGTGGTTGGGAACAAAAATATGACCCGCGTGTTCTCCGATCCCATTCGGAAAATGGTAAGCAAACGTTCATTTTTTGTTTCTTCCTGAGCATTGTATCACCCTGGGTTTCTACTGACTTGGGAGTCGTGATTTACTTCTTCGTGTGACTCAAAGTGTATTAGTCCATTTGAAAGGCTGGCAGCAGTGATTCCCACTACAAGGGAATCACTGGCAGGATTCATGAACGGTCCTCAAAAACTGCCTAAACACGGATGGAGGGAAAGGACAGCCTCCTTAGATGTTGGAAAAGACGTCAAAGCTCCTCTAGTCACCACGCACCCGTGTAGAAAACGATGCGATTGAGTTCACTTAGCTAGCATTGACAGACACGCCTGGAACTCACCTGTACATCTCCAGAGTCTGGGTGACCTGAAGCACGTTGTTATAGTCACCAAATACATTGGAAACACAGAGGGTGAAGTTGAACTGAAACTTTGTTTCTCCAAGATTCCGGATGCGTAGGAACATGTGGTCCTCAGAGAGCTTGAAGTTGGCTTGTGTGGAGATGGTCACGTGTGAGCCATTGCAGCCAGGAGGACTTAGACAAAGAACATCGGTCGCCACAAAGGGATAACCTACGGCTTTATAGAAAACACAAAGACGAAAGTCAACTTCTTAAGTGTTTTCCAATACACATTTAGTGGAAACAATAAAGGAAGTGTTTGCTATTGAACCTGGGGCATATTTACAGATTATCTAGCATTATCCTATAGTTCAGATGTTTTTTTTTCGTAAATCATAGTTTTGAGTATTTCCGATTATTCCAGCAGTCTCTCTACGTGAAACCAATCTTTTTTTCGTAAACAATGCACTACCTAACGACATCTGTAAACTTCCGCACTCAAGCGAAAAGCCTTCAAAACAGCAGCATGTGCAGTCTCTTATTGTTTTAATAAAACGAAATCTAGTTAATTGTTTATGTCAGGCCGTCATTACGGAATGTTATCAGGGAAAATAACTGACATGGCAATTCCCAACAGTATCCAAATCGTGCCAATGCTCCGTAGTAGTAATCATTTTAGTAAATACTTATTCGATTCCTGCAGAACGGGACTTAAGACAGATTTATCCAAATAGCTATTACTTGCCTACTTACAGAATTGAGAGCTGTCCGTTTGGTCCCTCTGGCCTTTGCCTCTTCCAGGTTCTTTGGGGACGTGGGAGGTTTCCAAAATTGCACGGTTGATCAGAACTTTAAGAGGTAGTGACATTTTCACCACACATCGCTAAGGCGGTTTGTGGTTTCAAATTAGATTCCTAGATTGAGACTGATGCGCAATTGTAGCCTAGATGTTTTTTAATAGGCATGGGCATATGGTGAAACTCTTCTGGAGGCTGGGTAGGGGAGTGACCGCCCTGACAATCTGGTCAGCAGACCTTCCCAGGTGGGGGGTACCCTATTATTTAGTTAGCGCTGCTCTGTAATAAGGGTTGTTCTGGTTTCAACAGGGAGGATTGTTATATTAATTAGTTGAACTAATATATTAGTGCATTTTACAGATGTATAGGGGAGTATAGAATTTTTGGTTTAGTATTGGGCTGATTAGAAAGATACCAAACCTGTACTTTGCCAAGTAGGAAGAATGCAAGATGTGTTAATGATGAAATAATTAAGAACGGGACAAGACATGGGTGAACAATTGAAGTCAAGAGGTATTTGTAAAATACAGTGGGTAAGAGAGAAACTGATAAGAGGTATTAGAAACTGAGAAGACCATAGTAACATGTTCAGATGAAATGGTAGATATTTTGTGAGATGTTGTAACCACCATTTTTTACAGGCAAGAAAGTGTTTTCTGAACTGTTCTTCAGACAGTCTCTCACTGATGTTGTGTTAGTGTCTTTCTGTCGCTATTTGCAAATATTGTATAATAAATTGTAACTGCGTTTAAGAGCATTTTGATCTCTGTCTTAGCTTAGTAAGAGTTCTGTTAGATGGAATTGCCATCACAACCCCCACTTTAAGGACCACTGATATAGCCTGTCAGCATTTATAAAACATTGGGTATTGTCTTGCTGTTAAGTGATGTAATTATTTTGACACTAAGAACATTATACCATACCGAAATGTTCAGGGTGAATCTGGACTTCTGCCTCAGTTCCATCGGCCCAGTGAGTCCCACAGTAGAACACACAGTAAAGACGCTGGACAGAATCCTGACGGAAAATACTGATGATGCGTACGGAGCATCCCTTTATACGATCTTCCATGTAGGCTCCCACCATGAAGTGTCTGGTGCCATTGACAGGCGTGATGGACTCCTCAGAGATGTGGTGCGTCCCGAGGGGATGGTGGTGGGTTTTACCTGGTTCCTGTGAACTGAGGAATCATGGACTTGAAATGTGAATATTTGTGTTGTATCTATTTGTGTTTCTACAGAACAGTTGTGTTCAAAACAGTTTCTGCTGGAGACACTGCTGTTTACACAAAACATAAGGATTTACCGTACCTGGGAATGGTGACGATATATGTGTAATAGACTACTAATGCCAAAACAGAAGTTAACAGTGGAGGAAACATCATCTTTAAGGAAAACCACTTTGCCATCTTCAGCCAGTCCTGGGAAGACAGTTAATAAGGAAAGACAGGAATATACATGGGCACACATTATTGCCAAATGTCTTGTAGGTAAATAAAGCAATGTGCACACCTGTAAATCAGAATCCACTCAACGGTTTTGTATTTCATAGTTGTATTTAAAGATCTCAATCAGAATCAGCTTTATTCGCCAGGTATGTCTACACATATGAGGAATTTGACTCTGGATTATACAGACTT
>JACXGJ010017206.1:0-11428 GCA_016801105.1 Esox niger
CCCCTCTCCGCTCCCCTCCATTCCTCCCCTCTCCGCTCCCCTCCATTCCTCCCCTCTCCGCTCCCCTCCATTCCTCCCCTCTCCGCTCCCCTCCATTCCTCCCCTCTCTGCTCCCCTAATAAAATAACGGAGTCCAAAATGTCTGTACCACTTTGGGTCTCCAGGAACAGAATTAAGAAACACTGGAATAAACACGCTAGCTGCCAAAGGCCCAACGGTTCTTTGTCCGAGCGAATGTAGACCCGGAAGAGAACAGGTGGAAGGAAATGTGCTCCTCTAATGAAAGGTGTTTTGCAGAAACAGAGTGTGAGGGGGCAAAATGGAAAACAGACATATTTCTTTGAGAGGTTGTTTACATGGACTTTGGGGTGCATTGATGAATGTGAATGGACACTGCTGTGTTGTTCAGGTGTTGGAGGATGTCTCTCCTGCTAGCCACAATTCTCAACATCAATAGAAAATGCATGGGTGGAAACAGAGGAATGGAAAAGAGCAGTGTGATGGTGGTAATATACAGCACAGCCAACTCTCTTTCTTTCTCACACCATCTCTCTTTCTCTCTCTTTCATTGGGATATAATGAAGACAAATGAAGAATTGGATGGAGAATAAGAGAGAGTAATCTCAGTTTGGACAGAAAAGAGTACCACGATTGATACCTCACTGCTCTCCACTCCACGAATAACAAAACTCTGTAAAAGAAAAAAAAATGCTGAAAGGAAAGAGCAAGGGAATAAGTTTGGAGAGAGTGGACATCCTTTTAAAACTCTGGGCTACTATCACACAAACACCTTCTACATCAATAATACTTTGCTTTGCTGGTGGCATTTAGTACCATTGTAAGACATTAAAAAAGAATTACCCAGCATGCTATGCCTACAGTGTAACCCTCTTTATGTCTTAGAGGACATTACACATTCTTCCGGAATCTAGTAATGCTTTTCATCCTCATTTTGGGAGCTGTAATATATTGCAAAAAAAATCTGCTTTGGGATTTTTCTTCTAACGAGACATATTTTTATGATGCAATATATTGATTGAACCCTTTTTGGTTCCCTATAGCGTATATTCTTCTAGTGGTCTAGTGTGTTGTGACAGTGCAGATGAAATGTTATTGAATGTGTCGGTCCTTGTGTCTCAGACCATGGGCATCCAGCTACCTCACAGCACTATGCTTATCTTAATACCGCTGTTGGTTCTGCCAAGGTTTTTCACCTAGGCTTATCTTACTACCGGTGTTGGTTCTGCCAACGTTTTTCACCTATGCTTATCTTACAACTACAGAGTTAGTTCTTCCCAAAGTGTTTTACCTATGTTTAGGTTACTACCAGTGTTGGTTGTACTACAGTGTTTCACCTGCATTCTTCTTACTATCATAGTTATTTCTATTGAAGTGTTTTTCTTTACTGTATCTTACTACCAGCGTTAGTGCTATGAAAGTGTTACTTACTATGGGAATATACAGTGACTCTCAAATATATTCACATGAAACTGAAATGGAAATTAGGGGGGTTTGCCACTGATAAACACAACGTGTCAAAAACTTTACTAAATTACAAAATACAAAAAATAAAATAATTATTTAGTCAATGTTTAGTTTGGGTATGAGTCTATTTGGATTGGTCTCTACCAGCTTTTTACATCTGGACACAGCAAAGTTTGTCCATTGCTTTTGTACCTTTTGTGAAAAGCAATTTTCAATTTCTTCCACATTTTCTCAGTTGGATTGAGACACAGCAAGGTTTATTCCAGGATTTCTCTGTACTTTGTTAGATCCATTTTGCCTTCTGTCTTCACATGCTTTCCAGGCCCTGACACAGAGAAGCATCCCCATAGCATGATGCTGCCACCACCATGTTTTGCAGTAGAGATGGTGTTCTTAGGACGGTGTGTGGTCTACGGCTTGTGCCAAACCTACCTCTTAGCTTTGAGGCCAAAAAGTAATATTTTGGTCTCAACAGACTATAGCATCTTCTAACAATCCAGGTCTCTGTTTCCCAAATACCCTCTCGCAAACTCTAGAATTTTTTTCAACCCCAGATTATTTTGCCTCTTGGGGGCATCCCTGACTACTGCCCGGATACTCCGTTTTTCCGGACAGCCTGTTCTAGATCGATTAACAGTTTTGCCATATGCTCTCTATTTCATAGTAGTGGCCTTTACTGTGCTCCAGAGGTTATTCAGTGCCTTGGAATTTTTCTTAGATCCTACTCTTCACCTTATTCCAGATATGATTTGAATGTTCCTTTGTATTCTTAATCAAGTTTTTACGTTAGGGATTGTACTGTGGCAACTCCCAGAGACATGTGTATTTATCTTGATTACATGACTTCCATAGACAGTATGTTGCACCGCAGCTCATTCAGGTGTGTCATAATAAAATGGGGGAATACTCATGCAGTCAATTATTTTCTGTTTCATATTTGTAATTCTTTTTTTGATCATTTGCTTATTTTAGATATACCTTTTTGTGTTAATCATTGGCAAAACTCCAGAAAAAAATCCATTTTGATTTCATGTTTTAACAGAATATAATGTGAAAAAGTCCATGTGGTTGAATACAGTTGAGAGCCACACTAATATGCTGCTCTCAATGATTACAATTTCACTACCAAAAAAATTTATGTTGGGGAAGCAACTGTGTCTGAAAGACTAATCGTATTAAGCACCCTCATAATTTTATTTATGTTTCATCAATTGCTTTGATTGTTTTCCCTGTTTGATTTTTTATGCTCGATTGTCGTGGTTATTGTTTTAAGTGGTTCTAATCTAAATGCAGATTTACTAATAAATATTTGTTGGCAAAAATCAAGAAGAAAGTTTGTATCTCTTGGGGTGAATCATAAAGAAATTCAACAACTTTTTAATTCTGCAGTTGTTGACACGAGTCTCCTCTTTTCCGCCTGAATGGGGGAGAGCGAAAGAGAGAGGGAGATGGAGTAGGTAGGAAAAGAGAGAGAAAGGAGAGAGACTTTGGGCTAATATTTCCTCATTATATCCAGGACATCCTCCACTGGAGAGCAGCTCTCCTTTGGAATATTCAATTTGATTTCTCTCAAATGAGCCAAAATGAAGAGTTATAACCCCTCTGCACACTTTTTGACTTGAGGATATTATCTAACAAACTGTTGAATCTAGATATATACATATGATTCCATGCGCAGTTGCTAACGTTTGTTCATTATGGGAATGCTGGAGTGTGATATATAGATATTTTTTTATACTAGTTTGTTATTCTTAGATTTTTGAGAAATCCCTGCCATTTATTTCCCTTTTTTACTATTGTCACTGTTAATATTGACCTCTTTCAATGCTTTTTAAACTTTTCTAACATGCTGTATTCATTGTTTTCTGGTTTTGCTTTGTTTTGCTTCATTGTATTTTATAATGGTGTTCTGGCTTTCTACCTATACCATATTCTTGAATTTGAAACCTATAACACTTATTTTATGTTCACATTTGTTTTGTGTAGGATTGCCATATTCTAATACATTTTGCACTTTACCTGATCATCAAGGGTTTGAAATCAATTTTGTTTCTTTTATATCACCATTTAACAGTACTATATTTTTGGTCTTTGATTGCTAATCATTTGAAAGTGCTATTTTATAGAGAGGAATAATAAAAACATCCCTGACAACATTTCAATCAGTTGTGTTTACAGGCAGAGGAGGTCATTAAAAGAATACATTAACCAGTGGCACTTAAAGGAATAAAAGGACATTCAAGGAATACAGTAACCAGTAGGGTATTCAAGGAATACAGTAACCAGTAGGGTATTCAAGGAATACAGTAACCAGTAGGGTATTCAAGGAATACAATAACCAGTAGGGTATTCAAGGAATACTGTAACCATTAGTGCATTCAGGGAGTACAGTAACCATTAGGAAATTCAAGGAATACAATAGCCATTAGGTAGGAAAACAGTTGATTGCATTCCTTTCTGAAGAAAACCGTGTAAATCAAGCACAATATACAATCTAGTGGGGAATTCCTGTCCTATGAGGTCCAGACAGCTGAAGGTTTGAATTCATAGTTTGTCATCAATTGAACAAAGTCCAATGGAAATGTTGCCTTTCCTTTTAACCTAACCTCTCCAAACTGGAGAGATGTGAGGACCTGCCAAATTGGGTTCCTGGTGCAGGTTATTTAACTGAGGCACCAGGCTCAATGATTCAGTCTAGAAACATCTGAGTTTCTTGGCCAACAATCAGGCGCCCTGCTGCCCTGTCTCTGATCTTTGCAAACACCTCCTGTCCCTGGTCTAAATTAGTCTCTGATTAGGGGGGAAGAAAGAATATAAAGTTGTTGAACTGGCTTTACGGCCCTGTTTTAAATTTGAGGTGTATCGCATTCAGCTTTATTGCAGCCAGGCAATTTTGTTAATTACTGTCATTTGCACAGCAGTCTAGCCCAGCTTCTGTCTGCTGCTGTCTGTCGGGTCATTGAAGCTGGGAAGCACAATGCTGTTTGTCAATGTATCTGTTGGACGTCAGTCCCCTAGATCCATCAATGCTCCTGTCTCTGTACTTGTCTGGTAAGGTTATGCTGTGCGTTAACGCTTTAAAGGTACAATCTCTGATTCATACATCATCTGGAGAATTACATAAAGGATAGCATCCAGTACACAATAACAGTATATCTTATAAACGGTGAGTCCTTGCAACCATTGCTCCGTCCATGAATTTGAGAGGTTACAAATCTTCAGCCTCTTCTCTCAGCCACGTGCCGAGAAAGTGACGGTGATGGATCCGCCGTTTTTTTTGTTTGAATTAAGGACTGCAGCTTTAAGGTACAATGCGATTCTCCTCCGCGGAATGCCGGCGTACGTCACCTCCCCGAGCGAATGCCGCCATACGTCACCTCCCCGAGCGAATGCCGGAGGCACAGTGCATGTTTGAAAGGAGGCTCATTACGAGTGTGTCTAGTCCCTAACTGGGATCCATTTTGGGCTGTTCACAAGCCTTTTCTCTCGCTGAGATTTGCTCTGCCTTGTAAGCAGCAGTGGAGAATTTCCGTTTTCCCTTTGGGCTTGGCTGAATGACAGTGCACAGCGCTTGATACTTTTCTCTGTTAGTGTTTCTGATGGTTTCCCCTGTCTCCAACCAACCGTCCAAGCAGCCACCTCCCTGGACCTAAGGCTCATTTACTTTAAGATGCCGTTTGGGGAGAACGTGGCTTGCATCACCAATGACACCCTCTTCACTATGTAGCGCACTGCTTTTGAACTGGGCCCTGTTAAGAGCAGTGCACTAACTAGAGGGTGGGATGTCATTTGGGATGGAGAACCTGCCTGCCTGCCTCCGACCAACCGACAGCTCTTTAGGTCTGGGGCTCAATTACTTTGTGGAAAACATTTCCACGTCTCCTTGGCCCATCTCACATTTTGATATTATATTTGATCTATGGTGTATTTTATATTGCTATGCAGTTGGTCTATGGAGCAGTTCTTCTATTCCCTCCAGTGCTTGTCATATTATGATTCTTGTCTGTATGAGAAATGCGTTTGTATACTGTATGAGTTTGTTTATGAATTTGAATGAGAAAGTAAAAGTAACGGTCCTAACTCACTACACCAGCCAGAATGTGGAATGATGTAATTTATTTTTGCTTGCTCGGCCGGTTGGCTTGTGTTGCTCGGCTTAATATGCATGTGCTTGCTTTTACTGCATTTTCTAGTTGTTTGTTCAGAATTCAGAATTGTATAATCTGTTCAGTTTACACTAGTTATTCATTCTCTGTTTCTTTTAAATGCCTTGAAGTAGACAGCCCTTGAGGGTGTAAATGGTTGGATGGCTCTTAGTTGTGTTTAGGGATTTGAATTGCTTGTTTAAACATCCATTACGCTGCCGGTTGATCAGAAGGCATTTTTGAAGTGTGATCTGAAGTTGTAGCCTGTTTGGTTTATCACCACTAATAGACACAGAGTCTGTCTCACTTGTTGAAAACGGACAACACCGTTGTCATGAAATACTAAAAGAAGGTTCACCCAGGATACTTCGTTCCTTTCATTAATGTTTAATACTGACGTGTCATTTGCTGTTTTCATATTCAAACTCTCTCTCATACTCTATTTCTCTATTACAAACCTCATGGGGTGTTACTCTGACGATGTCGTCTTATAGTTCGTCATCTCTTTGATTTTCCCTTCAGTGTGACACTTTCTTTCTGCATTCCAAATAATACCCAATTCATTTCACTGTCAGCTTCTTTTGACCACCAGGCTCTGGCACTATATAGGGAATACGGTGTCATTCAGGACATTGGCAGCATCTTAGCTTAGCTCTGTTTTGAATTATTCAGGGCCTCTTGGTTGCATCCAGGCAGGCAGATCTCTCGCTGACAGGAAGTGCCATACCACCTCATGATTTGACACACTTCCAACACACACACACACACACACACACACACAAACACATAGACAGCAGCCTTGGTTCGATGATGTATGTTTTGACAGCGTGCTCGAAAACTGTGCCTGCGTCCCACAGGGCAGCCTATTGACTAGGAAGTGCACTACTTTTGACCAGGACCTGCAGCGCTTTGGTCGAGAGAAGTGCACTAGGTGGAATATAGGGTGCCAATTGAGACTCAGAATGTATTATTATTTCATTAGCTCGGATTTCTATCTGAGCAACTGATTTCTACATAACTCCACCAAAGCTACAGCTATTAGTCATTTATATTCACCACACATTAGCAGTTACAGTAGTCAGCCCACAGGAGAGATAACAGTTGCTGTGATGAAATCGCCTGTTTGGACTCCTGGACCCTTCATGGGCCAGCACATCTTTTAGCATGCTGATGAGGAAGATACATAGAGAGTAGTAGCTCTGTGGGTTGTTATTTTACAGTAGGAAATGGGGAACAGAGTGGGATTTATGTGGGATCTAGGTGTATAGTAAGAAGTTATGTTTACATTCAGTCAACATGAGATGGCTAATTCCTCACTTGATGTTAACCCACCGTCCTTTACACTAATACAACTAATCACAACATTTGACCTTGTCCTCATAAACCCTGCTCCCAGATATGTCCTCCTAAACCCTGGGTCCAGATATGTCCTCCTAAACCCTGCGTCCAGATATGTCCTCCTAAACCATGCGTCCAGATATGTCCTCCTAAACCCTGCGCCCAGATATGTCCTCCTAAACCCTGCGTCCAGATATGTCCTCCTAAACCCTGCGTCCAGATATGTCCTCCTAAACCCTGCGTCCAGATATGTCCTCCTAAACCCTGCGTCCAGATATGTCCTAAACTGTTGTCCCATACCTGTTCACCAATAGCCTGGTCCCAGATCTGCATATTTGTTTGTGCTGTATAGCTAACTGTTATAGTGCAATGCTTTGCATGACAATCACCATAGCAATTAGCCCCACCCATAAGGTGGGCTATCTGATGCCCTCCATTGGCGTGTCCAGACAAGATTCCCGTTAAGTCCGGCTTTCTGTTGCGTTCTTTAGATGTGTCCAGGGAAGAATCCAGGCTATCTGTTCTGTCCCGTAAGCTCAGTGTGGTGTGTTTCCTTCCAGGCTACCGAGGTCAGAAAGGGGAGAGGGGTCAGCTTGGCCTGGGGATACCAGGGGCCCCTGGACCGGCAGGTACACCAGGTAAGAATTCCACCTCACACACGTGTGCATGCACAGGGCTCCCTTTGGCTGCCTATAGCCATCTTATAGCTGATACAAAAACAAGAACCTGGTAAATGTATTGACAGCTGGCCAAATTCCTCATAAGGGACTTCAGTGAAGTGTTCTCTAACTAGGCATAACTGACAATGATTTTCAGTGTGCCTGCAGAGACAGGATTGTCTCCGAAATAAAGACGGCCTCAGGGTGTTGGTCAGTTTTGATTGCCCAACGGCGGTAGTTCACTGAGCAGGCCAAGACGTGCTGCAAACGCTGGCATGCTCCATTGATACAACAAACAACCCTGTGCCACTGAAACCAGGTGTGCTGCCTGAATACGAGGCACTCATCGTCTCCCATTGTGTGTCTTTCAGAACACTTGCCGCGTCAACATGTGTTCGTAAAACCCAAAAGACATCAGTGGCTAGAGCCCCGAAAGCCTTGTTCTGATGAAGCCACTGGTTTTAAGCAAACTGGGCCTAATGACTGCTTCTGCATTTCTAGACAAAATGAATTGCACTTGCGTACGCAAATCGTTTTGTTGTGTTATTTATTGGACTGACCTTCGAACAGACAATATACATTACTGTTTAGGTCACAGGTTTAATTCATGGTTCTGTCGGCTGTGTGGTACATTTCTCAAATGTCCGGGGAATGAAAATTTCACTTTTTCACTTTTTCCGGCATTGGAAGCCCTGTTACACGAACCCGTTGAAATATACAGTACTTACTTTAAACCCCCAACTCACATGTTCGTTCAATGGATTCAAATAATTGAAAGGTCATGAATCTCTAGACACATATGGACACCGGAATGCTGTATCAGTTGCACTCTGTATTTTAATTTACTCTGGCTAGGAGCTTCATCTTGATCTTCATCTGCTTCTCCGACATCGGGTCGCGGGGGCAGCAGCTCCAGCAGGGGACCCAAAACGTCCCTTTCCCGAGCCACATTTGCCAGCTCAGGCTGGGGGATCCCGAGGCGTTCCCAGGCCAGTGTCGAAATATAATCTCTCCACCAGTCCTGGGCCTACCCCGAGGTCTCCCCCCAGCTTGACATGCTTGGAGCACCTCCCTAGGGAGACGTTCTGGGGGCATCTTTACCAGATACCCGAATTATGTCAACTGTCTCCTTTCAATGCAAATGAGCAGTGGCTCTACTCTGAGTTCCTCACGGATGACTGAGCTTCTCACCCTATCTCTAAGGGAGACGCCAGCCACCCTTCTGAGAAATTTTATTTCAACCGCTTGTACCCGCGATCTATTCATTTGGTCATGACCCAGCCTTCATGACCATAGGTGAGGGTAGGAAAGAAAATGTACTGGTATATTGAGAGCTCTGCCTTCCGGCTCAGCTTTCTTTTCGTCACAGCTGTGCGGTAAAGCAAATGCAATACCGCTCCGATTCCCCGCCAATCTCCAGCTCCATTTTTCCCTCACTCGCGGATAAGACCCCAAGATACTTGAACTCCTTTACTTGGGATAAAACCTTGTTCCCTACCCGGAGGAGGCACTCCATCGGTTTCCTGCTGAGAACCATGGCCTCAGATTTAGAGGTGCTAATTCTTATCCCAAACGCTTCGCACTCGGCTGTGAACCGGTCCAGTGAGTGCTGGAGGTCACAGACTGACGATGCCATCGGGACCACATCATCTGCAAAAAGCAGCGATGAGATTCCCAGCCCACCGAACTGCAACCCCTCCCCACCCCGACTGCGCCTCGATATCCTGTCCACGAACGTTACAAACAGGATTGGTGACAAAGCGCAGCCTTGACAGAGGCCAACCCCACCCGGAACGAGTCCAACTTACTACAGAGAACCCGAACACAGCTCTCACTTTGGACGTACAGGTATTGGATAGCCCTAAGAAGGGACCTCCTCACCCCATACTCCTGCAGCACCTCCCACAGTATCTCCTGGGGGACCCGGTCATAAGCCTCGTCCAGATCCACAAAACACATGTAGACCGGATTAGGAGCATTGACTAAATTACTTCAATGTACATTTAAAGGATGCACCTCCTTCTCTGTACCACCAGGTTACCCATGACCTCCGAACCAGCGCAGTACCTCCATAACAGCCTTGGTTTTTGACGGAATCGCAGTCTGAAGGCCACATACTGTCAGTCTGTGAACCCCACATACTTTCAGTCTGTGAACCCGGACTCAGGAATACCAGAGCTACTACTCTTCATTGATACCCAAGGCTGTTCAGGCATGACATGAGGGCTTGGCATTGTGGGGCCTTTTTCAGCAAATGGGCAACTCACTTCCAAAATGAGCACTTCCTTGTAGTGTTCCTCTAACAGCAGAATGTTTGCAAATGAGCGCCTGAGCTTAATGAGCTTAATCACTACTAGGTGGACAACGCAGTCATGTCCAGGAAGTGTACAAGTCCTTAAAGGAATGGCAACCAACTGACATTTCACACACATGCTTTGAAGATGCAGCAGAATCACGCTAAGCCTTACAGCCTCTGAAGATCAAAAAAATGAAAATGAAATACAAAGTTGAAGCAACTGTTGCATCAGTGTGTTTAGTATAATATGTTATTTGAACACAGTCCGTACCACCGTGGTGTAAGACTGGAAACCTGCTGGAAACAGGAAAACATCAAGCCGACATTACTGTGTTCATAACATCTAACATATGCTGACATTGGTGTGTTCATAAAATTTACCATGTCATGTTTATGGCGTCAAGTAATGTTTATGTTATTGGGTTTTATTCAAGTATTATTGTCAGCTGTAGCTATGGATAAAAGTTATTTCCATCTAATGTATTCATTTAAAAAACATAATTAGCATGCCAACTGAACTAATGAGCATATCCGCTAATAATGAGTTGCTCTTTTACTCTGAGGTTTCAAGAAGACACCAAACAATTAGTATATCTTCCCTGGAATAGCCCCTTTAAGAGCAACATCCACTTTTATCTCTTATATTCGGTTTCGTCAACCCTCCCGCTTCTTCAGCGTGATCGCAGATAGATTACACTATGCCTGGGGCAGCACCACAAAGGGTCTTGGTGCAAAACATCAGCTTTTATTTTTGATCTTCATTGATTGTGTGCGTGTGTGTGTTTTCAATGTACTTTTTAATAGTTGTAGATTCTTTATCCATTTGGAAGGGGGCGATGCCAAATCGTGTGTTTCATCGTAGAGGATAACTATGTCTCCGTCCTCTCTGCTTCCGCCTGAAGTCTACATTTGTTCACTACTGCCCGCAGTTCAAAGCCTGTTTCTCTCTACAGGGGAACCAGGAATTGGCATCCAGGGGCCCGCCGGCCCTCCAGGTTCCCTGGGACCGCGTGGCAAGTGTGACCCCAGTGACTGTCTCCAACCAACCGCTCCATCCCGGAAGAACGGTTAGGGGGCCCTGTCATAGGATAAGGGCCCCCTAACTGGTCAAGGGCCCGGGGAGGGCCAGGGGCCCTTCACCCATCCATTCTCCATCTCCTCTACATCAGTCAACTACAGGCACAGGATCCCAGCTCTGGAGCCTGATCAATCCATTCATATCCACGAGACAGTACGGTCCTGGTAGTTTATATCCAAGGGTCAGTACGGTCCTGGTAGTTCATATCTAAGAGACAGTACAGTCCTAGTAGTTCATATCCGAGGGACAGTACAGTCCTGGTAGTTCATATCCGAGGGACAGTACAGTCCTGGTAGTTCATATCCGAGGGACAGTACAGTCCTGGTAGTTCATATCCGAGGGACAGTACAGTCCTGGTAGTTCATATCCGAGGGACAGTACAGTCCTGGTAGTTCATATCCGAGGGACAGTACAGTCCTGGTAGTTC
>JACXGJ010017207.1:0-11426 GCA_016801105.1 Esox niger
GTGTGTGTGTGTGTGTGTGTGTGTGTGTGTAATATGAATGTTCAGGACATCAAGGTCAGGCAAAAAAAATGCGGGGGAAAAAAACATTGTATTTTGGGGCATGTGAAGACAATGAGCGCATGTGAAGAGAACACGAGGTAGACATACGGGCACGGGGATGCCCATGGGCACAGGGGCATACTGGCAGTACAGGTTCATGGGCACTGGAATGAAGACTGGCACTGGAACGGGCATTACAACCACCCTCACTTTCTCCCCATTCTCCGTGTACGTGAACCCAGTCTCTGCAAATCCTACAAGCACAAAGACAGAGTGATAGATATGATCAGAGCTCCTAATTAACCCATAAACCCACGTGGTACATGAAGTGGAATGTCCAGGCCAGGGAGGCATCTAAAAACATTCCAAGCGTTGTTTAAACATTTCATTTAAGGAATAAATGAAGGAGCACCTTGTACCAATAACACTGAGTAAAAGCAGGCGTAAATGGCTACATTTGCTTTTTGTTTAGGATGTTAGTACTTTTACCCATTGGTGCAGTGGGTATCTCTGGTGTCTGCGTTGGAATCTGACAGCTCGTTTCCTGGTCTAGCATGAGGGGTTTACAGATGATGGCTTTGTTCTTCATGATCCTCCGGCGGGCTGAGATCCTCATGGCATCTGTCTGGGTGCTGGCGTGGCCGAGGCTCTTGCCGTGAGAGTTAGACGTGGGAAGGGCTCCTGCAAGCGGAGCCGAAACGTCCTCATGACACATCTCATTTCACCCGCCCTCCTAACAGCGTTCGGTGTTAGCCGGGTGAGAGCGCTAGCTACCTGTGAGGGCGGTGGCAGCCGTGGCAGGGGGCTGTCCAGCAGGACAGGTGGCCAAGGAGACGACATCCGCGATGACAGGAGCCGGCTTTGACAGGGGGAACGGAGGTTGGGACCGACCTGCAGTGGGATAAACAGGAAGAGGGAAATTAGCAGAGGCGCGTCGTGAAAATGGAGATTCAGCAGCATGTCTGAAAGCTGGGTAGTCATGGAAGGAGACGTAAAGCATTCAGCGGTACCATGGGCCGAAGAGGTGCCGTTGCTGGTCCGAGGGGGTTGCTGGAAGGTCTGATAGCAGTACTGAATTACACACTCCAGGTTACAGAAATGCCGCACGGACCCAAAACACTTGAGCTGCTCTTTCATCTTCCCCTGCCGTCGGCAGCATTCACACTTAGCCATCTGGGGAGGAGGGGACAACAAAGAGGCCGGCGACATTACATGGGATTTCTTTAAATAGGCCGACATGGAAACATCGATATGCGATAAAAGAAACATAGAAGGGAATCTCCCAACCAGGGATTGGAACCAAATGGATTTTCAAATGTATTCGTTCTGAAAATAATGACTACTTTTTTGTTTCACTACTGTGTTTTCACTACTAGCAAATTAACATTCAGAACCAAAAAAGGACTGGTTTATATCACTAAACATCACAAAGACATCTAACTACTGAATGACAAGGAACTATAGGAGCGTCTACTATGGAGCTCTAAATGTCCTTTAAAAATCCAAGTTAGCTACCCCTAGATCTGACTAAACATCAGCTAGCTAATAAAAGACAGACAGATAGGTACCAGAATCAGTAACTAGCCTAGAAAAATGTAATCTGTTCTCCTTTAAAGGGGCATTACACCCTGGGGGACACTGTGGTGATTTCTATCATGTTTGAGAGATTTCTAGGTCAGTGAGATTGGTTTCATACAAGCGGTCCAAAGGGAACACAGGACTAGGATTTGCATGCAAAACAACACTCTATTACGTCAGAAAGTGTGTTCAGGGACTAACAAGATCTAGAAAATGTTTGGACTATGTTACACAGATCCAGCGACAATTAAATGTGTGTGTAGTTGCAGTTGTCCTTGATTGACAGAGCAATTGAAGGTCTTTCAGGGATGTTTCTATCAGCAGGAAAGTAATTCACTAGGGAAACAGTGAAAGAGCATAGATTTGCATTGGAATATTAGAATTTTTAAAAAGTAAGTTCTACCAGTAAATGTGTGTTAATGTTATTCTTTGTTGGGACGGTTTAAATGGGATTAATGCAAATTTGCTGTTTGCCAGTGAGATCTTTTAGTTACTTATTATGGGTGCATTAGGTGCTTGCACCAGACAAATGAAAGGTGAAAGAGATTTTATCAAACAAAGGTATCATCGCTAACTTTAGCAATGAAAGCATTAAGGATATGGATAAATTCCCATTCAGTTAAATCGCTATCTTCTGAATCAATCAGCAGGTTACAGTAGGGCTTGTGCTTCAGAGGATGGGCCAGTAGCCTATGCAAACACAATGCGCACTCCTGCAAATAATCCAACATCCTTTATTTTCCCATAATGCATGTAATGTTTGGAAAAATATATTAATCAGCAAATATTTTTTAATTACTGAATGGACCTCAAAAGGCACACATCCCAATTATCAAACCAGAAAGTGTTTCCACGGTATCAATCAGGACAATGAGGGATCTGTAGCCGTACTAATGAAGCTTCTCAGACTAGGTGAGTTTAAAGTGGCCCCAGGTCAACAGACAGATTCTGCTCTGACCTCATAGAAGAGAACAGTGTAGCTGGACATGCAAGCCTCCCGGCAGAACTCTTGCATTTTGCCCCCAAAGTGGTTGTGGATCATCTTGGGACTGATGTCAGCACAGTAGGCACACGTCCGCCATGGCCCCTTCATGTCGTGCTTGAAGAGCAGCTTACAACCTGGGACATACAGATAAGCAGGTTTGTTGGTTAACGTTCAGCACAAAACCTGGAGAAAGAATGAGCTAGTTGAACGGCAGAAATGGACAAACACAAAGAGAATAGTAACAGGCGCTGCTACTCACTCTCGCTGCAGAAGTGCCTGTCAATGAGATCATATCTGATGACTTCTTTGGCCACCTTCTCCAGCTTGCAATACTCACACCTCACTATGATATTACACAGTTTCTTAAACTCAAAACTGCAGGGTTTGCTACAGAACTGCATGGTGCGACCCTGAAGAAACACGGCACAGAAGCCCAAGAGGACCGAGCATGAGACAAATACATATGTAATACTCAGTACACAAGGGGTCTTGGCATTCGGAGACAGAAGTTGAAACCATGTTACGATAGGGGGTCAGAGTACCGGAAGAAACATTGCCAAGACTACTGGATTAAACACACTGAGAAAGATTAAGCAAAATATACTTACATTGTACTCATAGAGTTCGGGTTTCCAGCGGAATTGCTGAGGACACTGAAAGCAGGACAGTTTGACAAGCCCACCAGGGTTGGAGGGAAAGGAGGAGGAAGAGGAAGGGGAGGGGGGCACAGGCGGACCTGTTTGATGCGGCCCTGGTCCGTAGGCCCTTGCCAAATTTGGCGCAGCTCTGTAGTGCAAAGGTGGAGCGGTGGTCTGAGTTGGGGCGTATGGGTGGCTAGAGGTGGGCCCCCAGGTCGGGGGGTAAGGGGGAGGGTAACCCTGGGGTGGTGCTGGAGGGTGCTGGAGGTATGGTGTAGGCGTGTGAGGAGCAGGGAATGAGGAGCCATTCATCTGGCCCAGCTGGGGGGGAGGCTGGTGGCCTTCGCCCTCCTACCACATTAAATCAGAGGAAAAAACATTCAGAGCCTTGTCTTGTGGAATGACTGCTATCTTTCACCTGTATCACGCATTGCATTTCACAATTAAGAAAATGCAATCTGGAAAACACATCAAGTCACTTTAACTGAGACTAATTGGGAGAGCACAGTGGCTAATCAACCCAGAGAGCAGATCAGATGTAATACAGTTAAAGAATCGGTTAATACCCGGAAGGTTTTGACGCAGGTGTATGAGCAGAAGTTGCGGATGCTGCCGTCGACCATGGCCAGGTGGTACTGAGAGACAGCCTTCACTTTACAGTAGGTACAGGGGAACGCTGCTCCTGTGCGACAAGACGCTTTTATACAATATCCATGTAACATATATATTCATCAGCAAGGTCAGAGTTGGGCTGAACCTACATTTAAAACACTTCGGTAATATATATTTATACACTGCAGTACACGCTTCCTCCAAGAGAACATTTCCCTTGGAACAAGATATTCTGAAAACGACCTAGTCTTCCAAGTTGTATTCTTTCTTAACGCTGTTTGTACAAATGCTTGTTTTTAATGTTTTTCTTCTTCTGAATGCTAATTTGTTGTGAGCATTTCATATTCAAAACATGATTAACATTTGCTAGAGTTTCACATCTGGGCAACCAGAACATCGCACATTATCATAGTCAGAGAATGGGCTGGTTTGTTCCGCATGGCCCAGTACCATGGACAGGCATTCCACTTCCTGTCACACTCAAATGAACACTATGTTATTTTGTGTGCTTTTCAAAACATTTCCTGCATGCATTTTAGAACTGATTTGCATGATTTTCTACAGTTTTCTGTACTCCCCTCCAACATATTGAAGCTAGAAATAACACTAGCTTACAGTTTAGCCTGTCAACAGCCATTTGTTATATCGTTGCCTGAGATAAAGAACACTACTTTGAACAGCCTCTCTCCCCTTAGGCCATGTATGCTTATTTTATGTCCTTCCAAATTACCACAGGGTTTTTCTTTCAGCTGTTTAATTTCAGAGGGGGTATACAACAGGCTGAAAAAAATCACAGCAGTGTTGAAGAAATGTAAAGGGAAAAGTATTCTACAATAGAAATGCACTCTACAATAGAAATGTATTCTACAACAAAGACATTAATACAATGTATTCTGCAAGTCAAATTAGTCAAGAGTGTCTGCTAAATGACTTAAATGTACTTAAATACCACAGCAGTAGAAAAATAACTATAGACATTTTAAGAAAACAATTTGCTACCATTTGAAAGTTTGCTTGCTTACATTAACATGTTAGTCATTTAACAAAGACTCTCATCCAGTGTGACATATAGTTAATGCAATCATCTTACGATCAGTCAGGTGAAGCCACAGTATGTACATTTGTTCTCATTGAATAAGTATCATCACCAAAGTCAAGTGCAGAGACATTGTAGGAAGCTGGGCAGGAAACCAACTATCTTTAAGGCAGGGGAATCAAGTTCCACAATTGAGGTGGCATGAATGACAGGAGAGTTAACTAAACAAAGCTGAACATATAGGTGGTTGTGTGGGGATATATCAGACCAAGTCTAGTCAAGAAGCTTCTGCACGTATCCCCCCCGATCCTCTAATACTTTATTAACTGAATGGACATGCAGATGCATAACAGAAAAGAAAACACCAGAAAGGGCAGGTTTTATAACATTCTGGACACAATAAGAACTAAAGACATAACCAATGAAAATGCATGATCCTTCTGCTTCTACCAAAGTGAAGTCACTGCTACCTGACAGGTCACTAGGCGGCCGGCTGTTAGTGACACAGATGGGGTTGCAGAACAGTTCCACCTTGCCCTCTGAGTCGGTGCTCTCCACCATGTCAGACATCAGCCTCAGGTCACGACAGTGGCTGCATGGCATCACCTTGGTGGTCGTCTGTCGTACAGGGACAACGGGAGAGAGGGGGAAGGAGGACATTCTGATGACGACAGGGGAGGAACTGGGGGAACAATGGGATTTACAGGTGCACCTGTTCTACGACCAACCCTCTTATGGTCAAAACAATCATCACAATTTGGTTGAGGCCAATAATGTAATTTCTCTAGAAGCAAGTCACAGCACATGAGCGTTGGAGGATGTCAGCATTGACATTGTGACCAGGAACATGTAGGCTATGGCATACAGGTAAAAGGCAATTTTAATAAAATGTTTTCTTTATTTATACAGGGAAAACAAGTATGGATTGCACTGACCTATCAGCCAAATAAATAATACCTGTATATTTATCCCTAGGCTATCACTCAATCATAATTTGGATAACCCAGTATATACTACAGTTCTCATTAGAAACATAGCAATAAGGCCTCCCAATGTATAGGGAACAGCCCTTAACATTGCAAGCTTAAACAGTTGTGTAATGTTTGTGTTGTTTATAGGGAAACCATACCCGTTTATAAGTGCTAATGCAGGTGGGACTGCAGAACTTCATGGTAACACCCTCTACTCGAAATGTCCGACAGTTCCTGTCAGTGCTGGCACAGTACTCGCCACAGCTCTCACAGACGTTTATGACCAGGTTGTGGGAGGACCGGAAGCGCATGAAACACTCATCGCTGCACAGTTTATGCAAGGAGCCCTGGTGAGTCACTTCATGCTGTATCTAAAAGAAAAAGGGGGAATTATTAAATCCAGTAAAAACACTCATGTGGCAAATAATGCACAAGTGTCTTCCATATAATTTTCCTATTCAGATTCCATTTTGAAAAGAGACGGTACGCCAAACCAACCTGGAATAAATCTATTCCAAAGCAAAGGGGTGCCAGAACATCGATATTGCTTGATAATGCTTGGTAATGCTTGGTAATGCATGGTAACTCGTAAGTTTAACTCGGCTGTTACACAAGGGAGTTAAGCAAGTCGTTTTAATAACAACACATCAGTGAATTCCTATGATGTATTCAGCATTGTCTACTTAAAATGTATATTTATTATAATTTTCTTTCCAAGGAATTGAGGAACATGTTTTCCTTTTTATTCATCCATACAGAAGCCATAGTTGTGTATGGAAGATCGTTAGTGTCACCACAATGTCTCTCAAACCAGACATTGCAAGTTCACAGCCAAATTAGGAGTATATCTTTTGTTTTAATAAACATATGCATACTCATTCAGAAAAAGTTATATACCAAGACAAATTGCCTTTCCCACCTTCCATTACTCAGGAAATATATTCAATTATATTACACAACTCAGGTCTGGAAATAATTGTTTTGTTATTTTGTCTGTATACCAAAATATATTAAAGTAACAGTAAAATAATGAATATGGCCTTAAAGTGCAGCCTCTCAGCTTAAATTTCAGGGTATTCACATCCAAATAGGAGGAAGGGTTTAGGAATTACATATCTTTAGTATGTAGCCCCCTCTTTTTCAAGGGACCAAATGTAATTGGACAATTGACTCAAAAGGCTCATGGACAGATGTTGGCTATTCCTTTTTGTCATAAATTAAGCAGGTCCCTAGTGTTTACTGATGATGTGACAGAAGGAGCATGAGTTCTGAAGTGTATAGGAATATATTGTCTGCTCAGTTTCAAACAAATTCACTTACAGATGGACAATGAACCAAAACATACTGTGAAAGCAACCCAGGAGTTTTTAAGGCAAAGAAGTGGAATATTCTATAATGGATGAGAAAAATCACTTGATCTCAAGCCGATCAAGCATGCATTCACTTGCTGAAGACAAAACTTAAGGCAGAAAGACTCATGAACAAACAACAACTGAAGACAGCTGCAGTAAAGGCCTGGAAAAGGAACACAAAGGAGAAAACCCGACGTTTGGTGATGGCGACGCATTCACGAGTTCAAGCAGTCATTGCCTGCAAAGGATTCTTCACCAAGTATTAAAACATTCTATTTATGATAGATACATTTGAGCACCTGAAATAAGGGGATTGTGTATGAAATTGGTTGCAATTCATAAACGTTCCATACAATATTTCTGTTCAGCCTCTTGAATTAGAGCTGAAAGTCTGCACTTCAATTGCATCATGGTTGTTTCCTTTCAAATTCATTGTGGTGGCATACAGAGTTGAATACTCAATGACACAATATGTATTGTGCTTCACTAATAATTATTTTGTGTAATATATTTGATGAATTACATAAGCTGGATCACTGTCATTAAAATCAGCGAAAATACAGCCTGGTATATTTAGGCTTTCTTATAAGAAACAAGTCATTTTATGAACTAGATGTGACTACTAACCCTAAAGGCTCTTCAACACTACACCTCTTCATTTAATCTTTTATCCGGAGGTACAATCCATTCATCCACTGATGTAATTCATTCAGTGAGGGGTGATTAAAGTCTGGGTACCAATGCAAAGTGGCCTGTGAGTTTGGCAGACAAGGTTACTGAGAAAAAATAAAACGCCTCTAAATTGGTTTTCATTTGTGAAATATGGCTCTGTTGAATATAGAAGTAGTACACTGCTAAAAAAAAAACCAAGGGGAACAAATCACACATCGGGTCTCGATAACAAAATATATTTAAGATCAAAACCTTTTACCGTACATTGTGTAATTCCTTGAGAACAAAATGACATAACAGTCAATGGAAACCAAAATCACCAACCGAGGGCTGGATCCAAAATCACACCAAAAATCAAAGTCAACAATGAAAAACAGGCTGTTCCAATTAGCGTGAATTTCATCGCAGCAACTCATAATGTGACTCAGTAGTGCATATGGCCCCAACGCGCCTGTATGCACTCCTGACAACATCTGGACATGTTCCTGATGAGAAGGCGGATGGTGTCCAGGGTGGAAATCCTCCCAGACCATTGTCATCTGGGAACTGCCTACACACTCTGGCCACATGAGGCCGGGCATTCTCCTGCACCCCGAGAAACGCAGAACCCAGTGCACCAGAATATGGTTTGACAATGGGTCTATGGAATTCATCCCGGTACCATCGTGGCCAACCGGAAGGCCCTGCAATGGGTGGTGAAAAACAGCCATTACATCACAGGTGCACAGCTCCCAGCCATCGCTGAACTTGCGCAAGCTGTGTCTGCATAGGGAGCGCTGCATCATCAGAGACCCTTCAAATCCATGCCACAAACACCTGTACGACTGTACTCAAACCTACCATCAGGCAGTGGAGTACAGGCCTCTCGGTTCCCGCACCAGCAGGCTCAGGAACAATTACTTTCCATCTAATATAACCCTGCTGAACTCGGTGCCCCTCAAGAAACCATACCCACATACTCATACAAACCATAGGTTTTCTGTGGTTACATGTACGTGTCTACGTCGGGTACGTCAATTCTGCTATCCCTGCCTGTCAGTTGCCCGTGCCACCTTGCACCTTCAATTTGCCTGCACTGCACATTTAGAACTGCCATTGTACTTGCATTTTTTAGTTGTTACATGTACATATCATAACTTCGTTTCTGCTATCACTGCATTTTGGTTGCACATACTCACCATCCAATTTGTTCAATTGCAGTCAGAATTGCCACTTGTATTTGCATCATCTATTCATTTCCCACTTGTACATAGATTATACCTAATACCTGTACATTTTAGGCCCACCCCATTTGCCTTCATTGGCTCACATAGAATTGTCATTTGCACTGTATTTGCCTTCTTTGCACATCTACACATTCCAATTGTAACATACATACTTAATACCTGCAAATTTCCTGCCCTCTTCCATTTGCATCGTGGCATGGTAATTGTGCTGTTCAATGACAATAATGTTGAATCTAATCTAACAGTATTCAGGGTACCGTTGGCTAGCAGGTGGAGGTCTGTGCGACCCTCCAAGGATAGGCCTCCACAGACCATCACTGACCCACTTCCAAACTGGTCAGGCTGGATGATGTTGCAGGCAGCATAACGTTCACCATGGTTTCTCCAGACCCCTTCAGGTCCGTCACGCAATCAGTGTGAACCGGCTCTCGTCTGTGAAGAGAAGAGGCAGCCAATGGCAGACATGCCTTTTCTGGCGCTCTATGGTGTGGCGGGGGGGTACCGTAGTGGAGCATCAGCATTGTGCCACCGTATACTTGAGGCACCTCACAGGAGAACAGCGGGGTTGCTGAACGCAGCCCAAACAAGGAGCCCTGTCAAGCCCCACCTGGAGCCCATCAGGAGTCTGGAAATGCTGATGGTGTTTTTTTCTTTCCTATGTTCCTGAGAGCCAAGGTGAAGAGGACTAAGCTGTCTGCCCAGAAGACCGCTGGCCTGCCGAGGCCTGCACTCCATCTACCCTACAAGTGGGCATTGCATGTTTTCATTTCCCCCATTTTTCCTAGTTTGTGTTGAGATTCATAATAAATGCCCAATGGCTTCCCTGCACTTCCGCGTCAGGCCTCTTTGTTCTACGCACCACTATATTGGTGAATGCCAATCAAGCTGCACATTGCTAGACTATAAACACAGGTGCCACTTGAGGACGTTGAGCCCTTATGGAGTCTGTTTCTGACAGTTTGGTCAGAAACATGCACACCAGTAGCCCACTGGAGGTCATTTTGTAGGGCTCTGGCAGAGCTCCTCCTGTTCCTCCACACACAAAAGAGCAGATACCGGTCCTGCAGCTGGGTTGACGCCCTTCTACAAACCGCAAAACTAGACAAGAATCAGTCTGGAAGGATAAGGAGAGAGCAATTGTCTGTGACCACCACCTGCAAAAACATTCCCTTTTTGGGGTTGTCTTGCTGTTTGTTTTCCAGTGTACCGGTTGTCTCATTCATTTGTACCAATGGAGGTGACATTAATTCACAATCACTAATTCTTCCTAAGTGGACAGATTGATATCCCGGAACATTAATTGTCTTGGTGTTATACTGCAATAATTACATATTCCCTTATTTTTTTTGCAGTGTAGTAATGAGAGAAGTCGACAACGATTTATGATATTTTGATAGTTTGCCAGTCTTCCCAATGTATATTGTTAAATGAATAATGAAAAAACTATTTTGATAGTTTATTTGTACATGTAGGCCATTCCATTAGAGACACAGTTAAAATTATGCATAGCATTCAAATATTTACTGCATGTGTACACATAAGTTTGTGTACAGTCCAGTCAGTTTCAGCTTCTACTGAAAATTGATGTCCTTTTGAGTTAAAGGCCCTAAATCAAGGAGTGCACTCCTTGTCCTGAAAGCCTCGGTGTTCGCAGGTACTCATTAATTCTGTTTTTAATGCCCTTTCGTATTTCGGCAGTCATAGTCGTGGAGGCAAACTTCCGCGACACAGCGTTCAAGATGAACACTCTGAGATTCAGTGGTAAAGCGACTTTATTCCGGGAACCATCCCAGTTGGTATTCCGGATCCACTCGTGGTAGAGGTCTTCGGTTACGGTTATTTTGAATAGTAGAACAGCGTAACGGTCCGGACGCCCTCCATGGCTCCCTATGATCAGCGATTCATTTTCTGGTGTCAGAGGAGGAATGATAATGTCAGGATGTACTCTCGGAGAAACGACGACATTGCTGTTGCTTCTGCCTGTTGGAGTTCCTGTCAGAGGTGGAATTTTTCTCCAAGCACTTCCTCTAGCAGGAGTTCCAGACCTCACAGGTGAACCTGGCACGGATTGGTACACCAACGCGGCCTGACTCTCCGCCAACGCGGCCTGACTCTCCGCCAACGCGGCCTGACTCTCCGCCAACGCGGCCTGACTCTCCGCCAACGCGGCCTGACTCTCCGCCAACGCGGCCTGACTCTCCGCCAACGCGGCCTGACTCTCCGCCAACGCGGCCTGACTCTCCGCCAACGCGGCCTGACTCTCCGCCAACGGGGCCTGACTCTCCGCCAACGGGGCCTGACTCTCCGCCAACGGGGC
>JACXGJ010017208.1:0-11441 GCA_016801105.1 Esox niger
AGACCTGGACATGATCAGGGAGTATGATGTAGAGACCTGGACATGATCACATTAACTGGACTGTCCATTAACCCGCTGTTCCGTGCTTTATCCATTGAAAAAGTCTGCGATACAAGATAATAGGGCTGGAAAGGGTGCCAATATAAACCTTAGTAAAATTCCTGCCCTAAAACCAGCCCTAAACCAAGGTCTAGCTAAACTTATAATTTATTTAAATTGTGTTCAGATTTGTTGGTCAATGCTTCTGAAAATGCAGATTAGTGTCCGGAATACTGAAATAAATGTATGTGACTGTGAGGCTTGAGGCTGGTGGTATCTTGTACACTGCAATCCTGCTAACTGACCTTGGCGCTATCTCTGTGACCTCATGCATGATTGATAAATAAATATGAAACTCCAGCTGTCTTCAGAGGATGAGTGATCTAATCTTATTAGGAGACAGTTCCTCTCTCTGACACTCTGGACAGACAAGGAGACGAAGCAGTAGCTCTCTCTTGCTGAGCTGCGGCTGCACTGCGAACATTATCTCCCAAACTAGCCGTGTCCGTAACCATCCCGATCCAGGTTTGCATTCACACCAGCTACAACAGAACAGTTTGAGAGCAGGAGGCTCTCGTGACCTAAATGACCTGGTTCACTATAGGGAATCCCTCCTCATGAGCAACATGGCTACAGCTGGGATATACATATTCAAGACAATGGGAGCATGAAAGAAGAATGGAAAATGTATTACAACACTATTCATTATTCATGCCAAAGAAAACAAACCTACAGCATATGAAGATATTATATAACCATATTTTAAAAGATTCCACAGTAGGGCTATTCAAAGAGTATTCAGGGGTATTTTCTTCTCTTCGAACAGCTGCTGTAAACTGATGAGTAGAACAATTATTGCACATAATGACAAAATATCGTTAAGTGGAAATCTGCACCCCTGAAAAATATTTGTGGTTATTTACACAATATCTACGTGTTGCTAAATAATACATGTACGGTACACATCTATATATAGATATATAAATAAACAAATAAATATAAATATATATGTATATTAAAACAAAAATCCCGAAAATCACATTGTATGATTTTTAATAATCCATTTAAATTTTATTGCATGTCATAAGTATTTGATCACCTACCAACCAGTAAGAATTCCGGCTCTCTCAGACCTGTTAGTTTTTCTTTAAGAAGCCCTCCTGTTCTCCACTCATTACCTGTATTAACTGAAACTGTTTGAACTTGTTACCTGTATAAAAGACACCTGTCCACACACTCAATCAAACAGACTCTAACCTCTCCACAATGGTCAAGACTAGAGAGCAGTGTAGGGACATCAGGGATAAAATTGTAGACCTGCACAAGGCTGGGATGGGCTACAGGACAATAGGCAAGCAGCTTGGTGAGAAGGCAACAACTGTTGGCGCAATTATTTGAAAATGGAAGAAGTTCAAGATGACGGTCAATCTCCCACGGTTTGGGGCTCCATGCAAGATCTCACCTCGTGGGGCATCAATGATCATGAGGAAGGTGAGGGATTAGCCCAGAACTACACACTAGGACCTGGTCAATGACCTGAAGAGAGCTGGGACCACAGTCTCAAAGAAAACCATTAGTAACACACTACGCCATCATGGATTAAAATCCTGCAGCGCACGCAAGGTCCCCAAGCGAGTGCATGTCCAGGCCCATCTGAAGTTTGCCAATGACCATCTGGATGATCCAGAGGAGGAATGAGAGAAGGTCATGTGGTCTGATGAGACAAAAATTTAGCTTTTGGGTCTAAACTCCACTCGCCGTGTTTGGAGGAAGAAGAAGGATGAGTACAACCTCAAGAACACCATCCCAACCGTGAAGCATGGAGGTGGAAACATCATTCTTTGGGGATGCTTTTCTGCAAAAGGGACAGTACGACTGCATCCTATTGAGGGGAGGATGGATGGGGCCATGTATCGTGAGATCTTGGCCAACAACCTCCTTCCCTCAGTAAGAGCATTGATGATAGGTCATGGCTGGGTCTTCCAGCATGACCCGAAACACACAGCCAGGGCAACTAAGGAATGGCTCCGTAAGAAGCATCTCATGGTCCTGGAGTGGCTTAGCCAGTCTCCAGACCTGAACCCAACTGAAAATCTTTGGAGGGAGCTGAAAGTCCGTATTTGCCCAGTGACAGCCCCGAAACCTGAAGGATCTGGAGAAGGTCTGTATGGAGGAGTGGGCCAAAATCCCTTCTGCAGTGTGTGCAAACCTGGTCAAGAACTACAAGAAATGTATGATCTCTGTAATTGCAAACAAAGGTTTCTGTACCAAATATTAAGTTCTGCTTTTCTGATGTATAGAATACTTATGTAATGCAATAAAATGCAAATTAATGATTAATTGTGATTTTCTGGATTTTTGTTTTAGATTCAGTCTCTCACAGTTGAACTGTACCTATGATAAAAATTACAGACCTCTACATGCTTTGTAAGTAGGAAAACCTGCAAAATCAGCTGTGTATCAAATACTTGTTCTCCTCACTGTATATACGGACATGTTTTAAATGTTTCTGTTATACCCAATGACAGTCCAAATATAAGCTTGCTTCAGTTTACTGTTTGTAAAAAATATACATTTAAACAATCACTGTTTGAATAAAAAGTATTAAATCGAATTTCCATCAAATGTATTTATTAAGCCCCTTTTACACCATCAGTCATGACAAAGTGACACCCAGCCTGTATTAATTGGGAGCTTAACTTAATTTTTAGGGAAACAAGTGTGGACACAACACATTCTCATTGTTTCAAAAGCTGATTGACGTTTTTTCATAACATAGTATTACATTGACTTGCTAATCAATAGTCATTTCAGCCCAGTGCCTCTCTCCAACCAATAACAGCCCTTTACTGGAAGGGTATTTCTATTTAATATTCGTTCTCCAGCCGCCTCTGAATCTACGTTCCAAATGCTGCTCTATTCCCTACATAGCACAATACTTACAAACAGAGTCCAATGCATGAGGGCACGAAGACCTTAAGGAATAAGGTGTGGTTTGGGACACGCACTCAGATGTTGTTGGTGAAAGGAGATTAATTGTCCTGCTGTTTTTATCCGTCTGTTAATAGACCATGAAGCGACGACCTCCCAGAACAGAGGACACATCCCAAACACCACAGTATCCCCAAACAGTGATCTTCTGCCCACCACAGCTGTACTGACCCAGGTGAAAAGAAGTGCACTTCAAAGTGACTAGTGTACCATTTGAGAGAGGAACATCCTTTACCGGGCATAGTGTAACACTACACAACAAGGGAACTATTCTTAGTCCAGCTATTGTCCCTACACAGCCATAGCCAATCATGGCCCAGAGCAGCTTTGTGTGTGATGTATGACGACACGCCCTCTTGAAAAACTAGCCTGACAATCATTACGACAGATGACACCCAATATAGTGGATCCGATTGACCAGCACATGAAGAGAAATCCACGCTTCAATCAATTCACTGTGTTTTTCTTCAAGCTCTTTTGATGTGATGAGTACCGTGACCATGGGCGGGGCCTAAGCATGGCCCCGCCCAGCCACTTAAAAATCAAATAGGTAGCTAACAAGCATCTGACATGCTGATTAGGCAAAAATTTGACTCCATAGCACAATGGAATCCCAGGAATGACAAATGCCACCAAAGGGTTATTTGATGAGTAAATTAAAGACAGTGATTTGTCATTTCCTTTGCCTACGATTAGCGAACAATTAAAAAACTAAAATAACACATTTTCCTCTACCACTTATGATTTACTTACACTTTACATATTATTATATTTTTCAACACCACACCGCCACTATTTTCTTAGGCTTAGCACAGTTCAATCATTTACCTATTTCCGATTTTTCTCATTCGACATTTCCAATTTTCCTCATGTGAGATATCCCATTTTCCTCGTCTCATATTAGAATTTGAAGTGGGTATTTTCAGCCACAGCATTGGCTAATCATTGTGCGCAAAAAACACTCGACTTCTACAGACTGTTGGGACTGACACAACCAGTCAGCCACTAAATGTCAGGGAGACAGCTAGATAGCTAGCTATATCATTTTACTTTTAACTGTACCTGTGATGGTTTGGTTTGATTGTTTCATGTATCTAGTTCCAGAAATTGCAGTATGTCATTCGTGCATCTTTTGTGTGTTGTTAATGAAAGCTCCCCCCCATTACTACAACAGATAAACCAAACTATGAAGACATTCATTCGTTCAAAAGAAGTTTGGTGATAAAAGACATGTTGACTCTATGGCAGTATAATTGGCTACTGTGTGTAACTTCCTCTGTCATAAAGTCAACATGTCTGTGTATCTCCAACCTTCCATTGAATGAAGGAACATGTCTTCATTGTTCTGGTTAACCGGTCGTAGTGGAGAAGCTTTAATTAATAAAAAGCCACTGCGGAGTGAGGTAGACAGACAAGACGTCCAACTGACATAAATTATTAAGAAGGATACGGTCCACTTTAGGGGTGTCTGAAGGAGTGCTTCAAGATTCTTCTAGGCATGAATACGGTAAATGTATCAAGATCGTTGCTATTTCAGCTAAAAATGACATTTAAACCTTTAATATTTAAATATCAACCTGTTGTTTTCACCTATTTTGGGGGTCCCAAGTTTTAAAGTGGGGGGTCAAACCCCTAGTACCCCCACCCATAATTCCAACCCTGATTTCTCCTACGGATTACTGTTAACAACACAAGCTTTTATTTAGGGCAGCAATATGGAGAGCAATAGAGAGAAACAATTTTCTCAATAATCTTTAAAAAAAACAGTTAATACTGACGTTGATTTCAGATTTAAAAACAGAAACCAGCTTCTCCATTAGCAACTAATCCCGGCTGGAAAAGTTTTTTTTGTATTTTAGCAAAACTGGTTTGTTATATAAAGAGATAACTACTAAAAATATCTTTGATATCTGATGCAAATTAGCATTCACACGTCCAATAAGTCATTTCTGCATGGTCATGAATCTTTGATAATTTTGACGGTGACACGTGCCACGCTTTACCACGCTTTACCACGCTTTACCACGCTTTACCATGCTTTACCACACTTTAAGAATCCATTCACAAATGAGGATTTGAGATTAGGGATGATTGTGTAATTTAGAACATCAGACCGGTGTCAGCAACCACAAATAATCCTACTCTTAGGGATTAAAATAAAAGCTATTCATAAAATATTATACTAAGTAGAGTATTTAAAACAGCTCAGAAGTCCTTATTAACCGTCTGGGAGTCAGCTGGTCCCTTCTTAATGGAAATGTTCAGAAAGTCAGTGATTTGTGTGCTGTGGACAGCAAATGGTTTTACAGTTTTGGAAATAGTGTTTTCAAATTTTAGATACTTATCATTTTATATTATCTTCCAGTGAATAGTCTTAGATCTGTGTGCAACAGTAGACCTATCTGTTGGACTTCTGACGACAATAATTTCACAGGAAACACAGATTAATTCACACAATATGCCAAAATGCTTCAAAGCACTGGGCTAATAAATAATTAACATCTGCTTTAGATGATATCAGCTAACTGTAGGCTAGACTTCATGTTAATTCAAGTTTTGAGTGAAGGCCTAAGATCACATTGGATCACAATACTATAGCATTTAAAATGATAAGCAAATTGGTAAAAGGTCTATGAGTTTCAAGTTTCAAGGCTTCTTTTTCAAATGCACTGAGCAACACAGCATCATCCTGGCCAGTGACATTCTTTCAACATGGCACCCAACAACTACGTAGTGAGAGGTAAGAAGAGTATATAAGCAAAAACATAGCCAGACATAAAGGAACAATACACATAACACTGCAAACTAGCAGACGTTTATAAGAATGAGTACTGTAAACTAGTAGCAATCTGGGTAGTATTATTGATATCAGCAATCTGGGTAGTATTATTGATATAGCCGTAATCTGGGTAGTATTATTGATATAGCAGAAATCTGGGTAGTATTATTGATGTAGCAGCAATCTGGGTAGCATTATTGATGTAGCAGCAATCTGGGTAGTATTATTGATGTAGCAGCAATCTGGGTAGTATTATTGATGTAGCAGCAATCTGGGTAGTATTATTGATGTAGCAGCAATCTGGGTAGTATTATTGATGTAGCAGCAATCTGGGTAGTATTATTGATGTAGCAGCAATCTGGGTAGTATTATTGATGTAGCAGCAATCTGGGTAGTATTATTGAACTTCTAGATAAGGCAAGTATGGCAGTAATATACATTACAGTGTGAACTAGCAACAATTGGTAGCTATTGTATATTATGGATACATTTGACAGCAAAAAGCTTTTGAATGGTGGCATAGCACAATTAGTGATAATAAAAAAGAAAAAAATGAAAGCAATAATATACATAACAATGTACATAGCAGCATATAAGCAGCAATATTTGGCAGTAGTATTGACTATTGTAGATGGCAAGTACGGCAGTAAAATACATAAATAATGTAAACTAGCATCGATGTTTGAAAAAGTAGGATGAGAGAGTATGAACAGTATGGTGGAAGCATTGAGTAGTATAGATACATATGAGTTTAATATGAATGTTACATGCTATGAATGTTACATGCAAAGGAATATTATGAAAGGGGCAATGTAAAGCATCTATGCTACTGTATATAGGCTATGATTGTGTTCAGCATGGAGTTTTAGCACTTCTACCATTTTCTGTCTCCTTCTGTGAGTACCTTCATGCCAAAATCTACAATACAAAAGTCATGCATACAGATTTGGAGTGGGCGTAGCAGAAATGTTGATATGACGGAGCAGTGACCAGAATAACAACCATCATGATGCTTTCTGAGTCAGCACAATATGCATATCCCATTAGGACAAAGCATAAGCTAAGACTGGATCGTGAATGATGCCTGAAAAGCCATTGTGCAACCTAACTTCCAGAACTAATCAAAGCACTCTGATGTAGTGGAACAATTAAAATGCCTTTATTGTTTATGGCTTATGTACAACATTAATAAAAAGCACTGAGGCGTTGAGGCTTCAACAGCCTTCATTAGGGTGACTATAACTAAACCAAAGAGGCCCTCCTGTGTAGGCTACCATTTCAACAATATGCCTATCACATCATTTGGAATATAAAAATGGGTTAAAACATGGAAAAATGTATAACAAAATAAACGGTTCATCACAGGATCTTCAGTTAGGGTGTAGGTTCTATGTGGAAATATATATATCTCTGGAAAAAATTAAAAGAACACTGCATCTTTTTCTTTCCTTTCCAAAAAAGGAAGGATTTGAGTGAGGAACAGAAGGGTTAAAATAAACCAAGAGACCACTGCAAATTGAACGCTTCTGTTCCTCACTCCAAACTTCCCCTTTCAACTTTTTTGGAAAGGAAAGAAAAAGGTGCAGTGGTCACTTATTTTTCCTGAGCTGTATGTGGATGTGTATATATATATATATATATATATATATATATATATATACATGAGGGAAAATGGTAGCTCAGGTAGCTCACTTGATTCCATTGTGTGAATTAACACAATATATAACCCTGTTAAATATGGCCAGTAAAAAAATTATAGGTATGGATAAAAAATCCTGTAGAAATTCCATTTCATGTTGAAAAATGATGTATATTAAACATGGTCTGTACCTTGTAACCATAGCAGAATACTTTATTTTGTTGATCCATAGAAACACATATATTGTTGGGTAACTGTTCTTTAAAGTGTCACACAGGAACCAATTAAAATTTTTATGAAAATGGCTTTTTATAGAACCTTAATAATATGTTTCTATTTAATGTTTTCTATTGTTATAAGCCAATGAAACTTGCGTACTATTTAGAATTATTTGTTTTTTAATTATGTCTCAGGAAAAGGTCAGGCAAAATTATATTATAAGTTAAATATAAGTTAAATTATATACGTTTTTAATGGAGGCAAAAGACTGAGTTTCCCCATGGATGTATGAAGTATGGAGTTTGCAGATTTTTATCCCAACTACATATTCCTGATTTTATTTGCTGTTAGTACCTTCAGAGATTTACTTAGTGAATTTCTTTGATTTGGGAGTTTAGTTTTTTGTTGTAAAAACTGAGCTGCCTTGTGGATATATGCCCACGGTTCAAGCCAAAGCTAAATATTTTCTTTCAACACAACAAACTATTTCTGGCAAATAACAATTGCCTGGGGGTTTGGAGAGAATGTGGGGGAGGTCAGGGGTATCTCCTTTGTCTTGTGCACATTTTAAACTAAATATCTCTCCTGGACCCATCTGGGTGTCCACATACTGACGATATGTGAACAGAGAATGCTGGTCCCTCAGAGGGGCCACCAGGACCATGTCATCTGCATAATTTAAAAATGTTAGTCCATCGTTATTGCAGGTTATTTCATTTCTATGTAAAGAACATAGGGTATGGGAAAATACACAGCCCTGCGGGACCCCAGTATTTAAAACCATAGTTTGACATTTAAAACCATCACATGCTGTAGCCGGTCCTTTTAATCCTAAGAGGCGATTCGGCAGCATCTTTTTTTTTACAAGCTGATTAAATGTCCATATCTGTAAATATAATCCTGACCAAGGAGTGTGGAGTGTAGAAGTGCCTGGTCACTGTGTCAAGTAGAGTCAAGCTAGCATCCTCAACCCCCGTTAAGCCTCGTAGGCAAACTGGAGTGGATCCAGATTCCTTGTGACCATGCTGGAGTGGATCCAGATTCCCTGTGACCATGCTGGAAAGCTCCCCCACTCACCTCCTTCTCCATGCATTTACACAGGTCAGAGGTGAGGGCCACGGGCCTGAAGATGTTCAAAGCATTGGCATGTGGCTTTTTTCACCGGGGAGATGACGGTGTTCTCCTTCAATGACTTGGGGAGAAAGATGAAGACAAAAAAGAGTTGAAAGAGCTGTGCCAGCACGCCCCCCAGCTGAACAGCACACTCAGGACACGGCCCTTGAGCCCAACAGGCCCAGAGGCTTTCCTGGGGTTCATGTTGGTGAGGATGGAAGGGACCCTCTCCACCAACAGGACTGGCCCAGGAGGATGTCCAGAGCCTGCAGGGGCCCAGTCCTCCTGGGATTCTGTCCCGTTGAATCTAGAAAACATTGAGCCGATCTGCAAAGGAGGCGGAGTCAGGGCAATGGATTTGGGCTGGTTTCTGGGCCAAGCCCATCATTGTGTTGAGACCCTGCCATGCATCCCAAGTGTTTCTGCTGGTAAATTCATCCTACAACATATAAAGTGGGACATACAAGTATGTAGTCAGCCAACAATTGTGCAAGTTCTCTCACTTAAAAAGATGAGAGGCCTGTAATCTTCATCATTGGTACACTTCAACTATGAGAGACAAAATGAGAAAAAAAATCCAGAGAATCACATTGAAGTATTTTTAATCTTAAAGGTCAACATCTTCGGCTGTCATTCTTTTCAATTTGCTGCTGCCAATGAACCGAAAGAATCACAGATGACTCTCAAACTTGACTCTTCTATCACTGCTCACTGCTTCCAACACAAACTGTCCAACATGCTGTATGGTCCCTGAAGCTGCTGTACAAATGTATTTAATTGATTTTTATTTCTATTTTTATGGTGTGTAAAGCACTTTGTGTAGTTGTACAAAAAAAGCACTATACAAATAAAGTTATTAATAAAAAAATATTATTACTATTATAAAATTATTTTATAAGGTGTTATCTGTTGACCTCTTGTTCCTCCACTGTACATATTGTTTTGACTGTTTTTCATTGTATTAATGAGTGTTGTCTTGAAGTTGTTATGCCTTTGACTGGGTCACCTTTGTAAATAGGAATTGATTCTCAACCAGCTGACCTGGTTAAACAAATGTTAAAGAAATGTAAAATAAATGTTCACTCAGCCTTCTCATTCTCAGGTCTAAGGCTACATAAATCATCAGTGAAGCATTTAACTGAGAAAAATAACCATCACCTAATTCATAATTCATATGATGCCAAATGGCAGGGTTACGCAAGCCTCTCCTATCCCAGCGGACTGGGTTAAAACAACAGCCAAGTGATCCTAAAACCCGGCAAACATCGAGTGTTTTAGAAAGTATTGCACTATAATGGAAATAGAATGCCATTTGGGATGCGAGCTTCCCTTATCTAAGACAAATATGAATATCCGCACTAATGAACAAATAATTAGCTGTGATTAGTTAGAGTTTCGCTAAGGCATTTACAGAGACATTTATACTCATCCGCTTTCTGTTTTAAATAACGCGCAGTAAAAGGTTTAACAGGCGTGCAGTGTTCTGCACATGACCGTTCCCAGATAAGAGCCCTACGGTGGTCCAGCAGAACACACTGCCTCCGGGTCACATTCACTGCCGTGGTGCCGGTTGGAATCAGGCCCACACATCTATCAGCAAAAACTGTCTGCTCGAAGTTTCTCCACTTTCATGTGGAAAGAAAAGATAAAAAAAGATGAAGCTCTGTGAAGAAATTTGGTTTTTCTAATGCAAATGCATTAACCAAATAGGGTTGTTTCTGTTGAGTCACCACTTAGCAAACACGCCACAGTGTGTCTGATTGACCTCAACTATCAGGACAGACGAGTGGCCCACTGCTAATGCTAACCTTCAGAAACGGGGGTGCCAGGACTAACAAGCTTTCACCAGATAGGTCATATGTCACTGTCAGAGGTGCAGAGATATTCTGGGACGGTTAACCGTGTGTGGGTGAACATGTGCAGGATTCTGTTTGGCTGGATCCCTTGCTGCGGAACCGCGTTCTAATATTAACTGTGCCATTTTATTCCATGAAGAATTAGCGAACACCCAGCCACGCACCACATTCTGCTGTTGTATAACGTTATTGCTGTTGTTTATTTATTGTTTGTGCCTTACACCACTCTAGTTGATAGGAGAACAATGAACCGTGTGCAGCTTGGTCCCTCAGGGCCGCTGTGTTCTGTAGCTGTACACAGAATTAATTGTGGCAGGGACTGTAAAGAGTTTACATAAAAGTGAGCTCAGCACTACGATTTAATTCGACTCAACTGTGGCTACATCCTAGAAAATGCAAACCAGAGAAAATTCAGTGAACGTTGGCAGTTTGAAACTGCCAGGTGGATTTAAATACATCTTTGCTCTTTGTAACGTGATAGCATGTAGGGTCGCAAAATGTTGTGTTTACATTGTGTAATCGTCATCATTATTCACCATCGTTGCCACCACACAACATTATCATCATTCAAAGTCACTATCTTTATCATCATCATCACCGTCATTATTATCTTCAACATTAGCACCACCCAATACTCATCATCAATATCATCATCATCACCGCCATTATTATCTTCAACATTAACACCACCCAATACTCATCATCAATATTATCATCATCACCGCCATTATTATCTTCAACATTAACACCACCCAATACTCATCATCAATATTATCATCATCACCGCCATTATTATCTTCAACAT
>JACXGJ010017209.1:0-11448 GCA_016801105.1 Esox niger
ACATTTGAGAGGAGTCCCACATTCAAGGCTTTCTTTATGAGGTTGGCTCCATAAATGCCTCCATGCACCACAAGATGTTTTGAAATGATTATATCTTAGGCAAGAATTATCTTAATTGTGTGTTCCTGGAATTGCTGTGAATCATGAGACACACAGTTGCATACACACACACACACACACACACACACACACACACACATACACTAAGGTTGGGTAATGTCTGTAATGACTCATTGTGCTATCGATTTGTTCAAATAGACAGAGAAATTTTACAAAACCGCCCACAAAACATGTCAATGAGGTCCATATCTTTGCTAATATAACATTTTTGTAATCGGTCTAATAAAACAGTAGTATTTTTTTTGCCACACCGTGTAAGCCGAGCCAGCTAAGAAGAGCGAATATCTCTTACTGAGTGACTGGCTGACTGACTGACTCCCCCTTATTAAATAGCGTATTAGTTAGAGAAGCGGACTTGTGAACTATAGGTCGCAAGTTCGTATCTCCTCGCAGGCGTAGCGATGTACGTGTTAGAAATTATTCTGTACAGACGAAAACTTTGCTGTCTGAAACCGTTAGTATCTACATTATAGTAAGCCATAACTGAAACTGTATACGGTTATATTGCAACTGTTTCTGGCATGGAAAAGTGAATCTTCAGTCTCGCTAGAAATTGTTCAATTCTTAAGTTTATTCCTAGGAAGTTAGTAGATACTCTTAAGCCTATTACTGGCTAATAAGCTGTTAAAACGGCCAGCGGCAAAAGCAGTGCAGTTCGTAGATGCTATGATGGAGGTAAATTTAATATGAAACGTTAGTCAGTTTAACACAATCCTCAGTGGAGTCTAGTGACTGCTGAAATGTGTGATGTCGTGGCGTTGCTGTTAAAGACAGTGCCTCTTATGCGGAAGACCAAAGTAAAATCTTTTGAGAGCAATGCCATTTATTTTAAAAAATCTGGTAAATTCCATGATTCTCTTGTCTTTTCACTTGATGAAAAAGTTTGTTATCGTTGCCTTTATTGATAGTTTCTCTCTCTCTCATCTTCATCCGCTTATCCATTGTCGGGTCGCAGGGGCAGCAGCTCCAGCAGGGGACCCCAAACTTCCCTTACCCGAGCTACATTTGCCAGCTCTGACAGGGGGATCCTGAGGCGTTCCCAGGCCAGTGTCGAAATATAATCTCTCCACCTAGTCCTGGACCTACCCCAGGGTCTCCTGCCAGCTGGATATGCCTAGAACACCTCCCTAGGGAGACGTCCTGGAGGCATCCTTACCAGATGCCCGAACCACCTCAACTGGCTCCTTTCAATGCAAAGGAGCAGCGGCTCTACTCCAAGTTCCTCACGGATGACTGAGCTACTCACCCTATCTCTAAGGGAGACGCCAGCCACCCTTCTAGGAGAACTCATTTGAGCCAGTTGTACCCGCAAACTAGTTCTTTTGGTCATGACCCAGCCTTCATGACCATACTTGAGGGTAGGAACTCAAATTGACCGGTATATCGAGAGCTTTGCATTCCGGCTCAGCTCTCTTTTCGTCACAACGGTGCGTTAAAGCGAATGCAATACCGCTCCCGCTGCTCCGATTCTCCGGCCAATCTCCAGCTCCATTTTTCCCTCACTCGCGAACAAGACCCCGAGATACTTGAACTCCTTTACTTGGGATATAACCTCATTCCCTACCCGGAGGAGGCACTCCATCGATTTCCTGCTGAGAACCACGGTTTCAGATTTAGAGGTGTTAATCCTGATTCCAACTGCTTCACACTTGGTTGCTTCAGAGCTACTGTATACATTTAATTTACAAATGAAAGAAAAAAGTATGTTGTTTTGCCATGAAAGAAAAATATATGTTCTTATGCAATGAAATTAAATGGCTTTGGTCAGACTCGATAGCATTTGCTCAATTCATATGACTATCTACAGAAGGTTATTAAATACCGGTAAAGCTTATTACTGGCTAATACGCTGTTAAAACTGCCAGTGGCAAACAGCATACATAGACGCTCTTTGTGGTGGAGGTAATCTTAGTCAGAAATATTAGTCAGTTTAACTGGATCAGTGTCATTCAAGAATGGCCAATTAACTATTAAAACAGCCAGTGGCAAAAGGATATTGTTCAGGATATACAGATGCTGTGTGTCAGTATAGACAAGGTGTAGTGGTTAATGACAATGCCTTTCACGTGGGCGACCTGGGTTTGAATCTCGAGATGGCGACATTTTCTATTGCGGGCCGGCTGAACAAGGCTTGCCTGGTTTCTTGTTTCTCTTGCCCTGTAGAATTATTTTAGTAAAGCTATTGTTTGTATTCTCTCAGAGCCTACATAGAAATGCTCGACTATCACTGAAGTTCGAGTTTTTTTTTATTTGGTTATTTTTATTTCAGCTTGATCTTCTGCATCACTTTCTCCAGTTAGGCTGTTTTACACCAGTGTCACCATTAAGGCGTGACCACACTTGTATGTTGATTTTATCTGTATCTGTGATTTCTGGTATTTTGGTCAGAGATGATTCCACAATATGGATAAAATCAACATTCCAGTTGAGCTGTCTCAAAACATTTTGGACAAATTGTTGTTGTAAAAGAACACCTTTCTGGCTGTTATCAGCCATGCCTAGTTGTATTTAGTCTAAGAATATTTGTTTTTAAGTGGTAAAATTAATGAATTTTGGTACGTACATTTTATTTGATAGTTGTTGAATTTGTATTTGTTATATTTTTGGTTAACTGACCTGCTGTTAGCTTACATCACTGCCAGACTCTTCGATACATAGTACCGTCTTTACGTTCAACAATGGCTGTCACCACCACCAAAGGACAATAATAATGAAACATTGCTTGACCCTGAAACAAACACACACAAGCTCTTCTTTTGACTTCACTGTGCACAAGTGTGTGTGATCTGAGTATGCGTGCATGTGCTCTCCCTGCAGGCCAACCGAGACGCTGTACTGAGCCGGATCCCAGAACACAACAACGACCGCATCATCAGCCTGCAGAGCGCATCCGTGGTCTACGACCTGCTGACCATCGCCCTGGGCCGACGGGGGCAGTACGAGATGCTCTCTGAGGTCGGGTCCCACGCACTCCCTGAGACCTAACTGACCCTTCCTCCTGTCACTGAGTGTGAGAAGGCCCAGTCTGACCAATCACAGCCTGTGGCTGCCCCTGTTGCCCCAGTAACCGTAGCCGCCGTTCTTCATTGACAGCATCTTCGGAGTCCGATCGACAGCTCAGTGGATCTCATTGATCCCGGGGTGCTCTGAAGTTCATCGCTCTATCTCTCTGTCTCTCGTGCAGTTTTTTCCTCTCTATTGAGCCCAGAGCAAAAGGGTATCAGAGGCTGCAGTAACCCAAAGACACTGCTACTTTAATTGTCGGAAACACTCTAACATACCACACAAAAAATCCCTTGTTACCTCTGCCAACTGTGATCGTGAATTATCCGCCTGGTCAGCGTTTGGTAGGTTGTCTGTCTGTAGACGTTCGACATGAGGCCTTCTTTAACTGTCCATACTGAAATGAACACGTGCGTTATATATGTCTTCCTGTGTCCTCAGGCTACACTGAGGTGTGTGTGTGTGTGTGTGTGTGTGTGTGTGTGTGTGTGTGGTGTGTCAGTGCCTGTTAATGGGCTGTTGATTGTTCTGCTGGGCCACTCTGCCATCCGCCTCAGACAAACTGTCCTCGGTATGCTGTGTCTCTGAGTGGTAATACCCCACTGACAGTCTGGAACTCACATCCGCTCCGGCACTGCTGAGGCGTTACTGCAGCAATGACCTACCACACACACGCACGCTTCTCTCCCCAGTGTGAATAGAAAAGGATGTCCATGAGAGAGAAAGACAGAGAAAAGCTCTTTATTTTAATGGATTCCAGCTATTAGTTTATGGACCAACCTATTAGACGGTAGGGATTTCACCTGGGAGGTGTTGGCAGGAAGTGGCAGAGGATTGTAATTGGTTCTCCTCTGGAGCTGGGAGATGCCGATTGGATCGTCTGGCTCCTGAGAGTTGATCTAAATATGGCTCCGCGTCTGGCACTTAGCCTTGTTCCTGGAGGTGATGGAGTTTTTCATATGTGAATGAATGAAGCCACTGCTTCTGCTTTGCACCTTCTGGTGATGGTCTCTTTTCTTCTGTCTGAGCTGCTAACAGCTTTCCTATTGTAATCTATGGCCCAATAGGGTTTCTAAATTAAAATGTCCTTGATGTCAAATTCAGTCTTTTACCAAACAACAAATGAAATGGTTATCGAGTAACTAAGACATGCCCAAGCGATGATAAAATGTGTTCCCTTATTTCATTTGCCATTTGTAAATAAGATTATTAAGCAAGCCTTATTGACTCTTGACCTCTGCAGTGTCTAGAGAGGGCCATGAAGTTCGCATTCGAGGAGTTCCATCTATGGTACCAGCTGGCTCTGTCACTCATGGCTGCTGGGAAGGTAAGTCAGACTCTCTTACGTCGCTCCTGTGACATCATGTTTTATCCATTGACAAACACTACAGCGTTAATCTGTGCATCGCCTGTTGTGTGTGGGCGTGCAGTCGGCCCGGGCAGTGAAGGTACTGAAGGAGTGTATCCGTCTGAAGCCTGAGGACCCAACCATCCCCTTACTAGCTGTCAAGCTGTGCATCGGAGCGCTCCATTGGGTGAATAAGCAAGCAGCGAGCCTTGTCATTGGCCCAACCTGACTTTCAGTGTCAGCCTGTTATTAGTTTTCGCTCCATCATAGGAGTCCATTAATTGCTCTCTCTCTCTCTAGCTGGAGGAAGGAGAGCGTTTTGCCAAGTTGGTGGTGGACATGGGAGAGAAGGCTTCGGAGTTCAGGGCCAAAGGTTACCTGGCCTTGGGTCTGGTGTACAGCCTGAAGGCCACAGATGGTGAGAGACTGCTCCTACTCTCAGCCACTGACATACAGTAATCTACCTAGTGCCAGGGCTCCCTTCCAACCAGTTAAAAATATCTCCTCGCCTCCACCCACTCTGACAGGATGTTGTAGTAGCTAGAACCAACGGTTGAATGTCAGGGGAGATTTCACCTGTAAATTTCTTTTGTGTCCATGGGATTAATATAACCATGGAGAGATAGTTTGAGGAGCGGTCTTGACAGCCGTATGTTGCTTTCCTCCCTGAGCTCATCTCCCCTCCGTGGCGTTCACAAGCGGAATATTGCTGACCTGACGCGACCTCCTTCCTCCCGAATCCAATCGCCGTCGTCTCGTTCCTCATCCTCCGGCTTCCAGGCGATTTCATTTCTCCACTCCTGTCCGTTCTTCATTCCATTTCCCTCGCTCTAAAAATCTCTGTGTTTACCCGGGCTCTCGCTTCATCCTCACCCCTTCCCTCTTTTCCCTCCTTCCATCGCTCCGCCGTAATGAAATGTTTTCTTCTCCCCCCGACTCTACAGCATCTCTACGTGGGATGCAGGAGGAGAACCAGAGGAAGGCCCTTGGCGCATTCCAGAGGTGAGTCCACATGACGGAAACGTCCCTGTGTCTTCGTGGCCCTGCATTCCCTTTGGGCCCCACCGAGTCCCCGATTCCCCAACCATCCCACCTCTGTCCTTGTCCCCGTCACCCCCACTCTGCCACGATCACAAGGGTAGAATTTCCCGGCATCATCGACGGCCGTGGCCATGAATGCCCCTTTGTTTGGCCTTAATACCCTCCCAAATAATGTATTCCCATGGGACAATGTGGCCCTTGTACTGGATGTTAAAATGGTAATCCTCCAGACTGGTCAGTGATCTTGTTGACATAGGGCTCAATACTGTGCAGGCATTTCATTCACTTTTTCAACGTCAAAACAACTATCCTGAATTCAAGTATGACTGTATGCAATTTCTGTTTTCACACTATTTCTGTCGTTTAGTTTTATGGCTGGACTCTGAAGAGTTTTGACCCAAACATGTCTTTGATCGAGAGTGTCTTCGTGGTTCTTGTCTTTTTACGTTGTATTAATTCCATGCTCGGTGGTTTTTCATTGTGCGCTTGAGTTTAAACTACAATCGCGAACAGAGATGTCAGGTTCATCCTAGACTGTCTCAGGGAAGATATTTTCCTGGCTCTGTTACCACGGTAACATTGTGTCCTTAAAGGGGCAGCAGAACATTGTTGTCTCAATTGAGCATTAAGCACGTTAACTCTTACATCATACTCATATGTTTAACATTTTTGGATCCCAGAAATTTAAGTTGCTGGTAGATTCAGCTATGGACCAAAACCTGCCCGCACAAAACGTAAGAGAAGCAAAAAAGTATTGATGTGGGGCACATTTCTTAATCAGTATTTACTAAGAACTTTGCAAACCTTTAGGCATGGGGCCACACATACAAGCTTTATTCAATCACTAATCTGCAGCAATTGCTTTTGTATTTCTAATCTAAGCGTTGTTTTCTTTAGTTTCAGAGCACCGTCATTAGCTGTTTTGCTTGACTGGCCTTAGTGCCTTGGCCAATTAGGCCCCCCGTTGAGGATAAGTGGCTTTGCATCTCAAATTCCATTCCGGTCCTGTTCCTCATCCCACTATCAGCCTGTCCTGTCATCCATCCCTTTACGGAGGCATTCATCCTCAGTCTTGCACCACTCACCTGTCGCACGAACTGGGCAGCTTGGTAAAAGAGCCTGTCCAGGCCTGTCGGTGTATATGGGGAGAACCTTGTGAGCCAACCTCCAGCTCAGAGGCGCTGTGTCTCTCGTGGGGTTTGGCGCAGTTCATGACAGCGCCCCGCAGGGTCGGGGAGGCTGGTTCACCTGGAGATGGATGGATAACTCACCATTCTAGTCTCCAGGGCCTGGAATGAACAGAACAACCAACCGAATTAAAGCCTGTATATTAATATGCCCTTCACCCTATCCAGTCACTGAAATACGATCCGATAACTTTTGGAAACGGGGCCCAGCTGATCCCAGAGTTCTAGTGACACTGTGGAATAGTTGAAAGTGGTTCGTATTCCACCGTTCCGATAGAGCGACCAAGCAGCCTTCCCAGTGGCATCCGGGCTAGTAAAACACATAAAGACCATGATGGATCGCTGGTGCTTCCCACCAGAACATCAAGGTCAGAGATGTACCTCCTGACTTGTTCCTCCTTGTCTTTCTGTTTCAGGGCCCAGAGCTTGTCCCCCACAGACCACCTGGCTGCCTTCTACCTAGCCCTGCAGCTAGCTGTGTCACGGCAGGTAAGGCCTGTGCACATGCACACATAAACCAAACATTTTATTCTTCATGAAAAAAAAAGGATTCCAGCTTAGGGGTTAGGTTTAGGGCAACAGTTACAATTGGGGATAGTGCAAGAATGGGGGTTAGTTTTAGGTTTAGAAATAATATGTCAGGTTACGGTTGGGTTAATTTAAGGCATTCAGGTTAAGTTGTTAAGGTTAGGGGACAGGGTGAATGGGGAATCATGATTCTGGTCCCCACAAGGATAGAAGCATCCATGCTCATTGTCAGTGCTCCAAGTCCCCAGGACATGTTGTTGCTCATCTTTCCACAGGGTCAGTCTATGGTCACCACAGCCTCTCTCCATCTCACCCTAGCTTTCTCCTCCTCTCCCTTAGTTTCTTTCTGGAGGTCCCTCTCCCCATTATCTGTTCCTTTCTGTTTCTTTCTTCCTCTGTCTGTTTTTGTCTCCCCTTCCCTCCCAGATAACTGTCTTTTCTTCTCTCTGTCCTCCTGTAATCTCTCTCCCATCCCAAAACATAACAGATACCCTGAAAGAGAGAGAGCGAGACCCCTCGCTGTGATACAGAGACAGGGACAGTTTCCATGGTGACAAAGACCTAAATAATGCGTCGGTTTAAGACACAGGGAGCCGGGAAATAATGTGACAAGTGGCGCATCGTCGGGGGGGAAGAAATGATTTAAAAACAATGAGACGGAAATGAAATGTCAAGGGTGGTTTTATGGTGCGAGCAACGTGTCAGAATTTCACCGGGCAGGTCTGGAGAAGGATGGAGGGGTGGGGTGAGGGAGAAGCGTGGAGGGAGGAGAGAAACATGAGAGGCAGGAGAAAACAGTAGGAGAGATTTGGGAAGGCAAACCAAGGAGAAGGATTTTGAATTGTAATTACATTCGGTGAAGCATTTTATTATAAAACCCCCAGGTTCCTGTAACAACAAATATTATCAACCACTAGCTTCCATTCTCCTGGCTAATATTGACACCGAACTAACCTAAACCATCAGTTTCCGGAGGAGACAACAAATATGGACCTTGAATTGATAATCACTAGAAACAATACATGAAATAGAAATCTTTTTTTGCATGTTTACACATATAACAGTAATTTCCGGGTCTATGAAAGCTGTTGCGATGTCTATCTAAGTGTAGCTGAGAGTGTACTGATGTTTGAACCATAAAACACATGATGATACCTGTTACAGAAATAATACCTATTACGAAGTAGTGAAAACACAGTTTAACACTAGAACCGCCAGGCCTTTTTTACTCCCTATAACCACCAGAGCCGAACGACGTTTAGAGTCATTAGCACACAAATCCCTGTTAGCATGGACATTCTCCTCCGCAGCATCACCATCCAGCCAGAGCATCAGGTCCTCTCAACAAACTATAGAAGTATAAAATATTATGAACTACAGAATTTGTTTGTTTTAAATGGTTAATGCGTTATTAAGAATTATTAAGAATTAATATTTTTTCAAACACAGTATTATAATTAGTTTATTAAAATGTTAACTTTAAATATTCAGATGTAAATCCTTAAATATTTTGTTTTTATTTTAATGATGTACAAGATAAATAAAGAGACATTATCGACTAGTTTGCCACAATCAAAGGATAAGGTCATGAATAGTCTACATAAGCCTAAAGCACTGTTGCTTGATAAACACCATACATTTCAAATAATGAATAACACAGGCTACAGCCTATTCGTAGAAGTAAAATTAGTAAAGTTGATACAATTAATTTAACCAAAATGGTGCTGTTTCTTCCAGACTGCTGTCTCAGTGGCATTTGGGGTTTCTCTTTTTTGCGACGAGGCTCAGGCTTTGGGGTTGGCAGTTCAATATCTGAATCAGATTAAGTCTGGCTCGTCGATTTTGGGATCTATTTCTGATCCTCCATCTGACTCCATCTCATCTAAATCTTGCAGCATCTGCAATGCTGTCAGGGCATCAAATCACGTTCGGTTTGCCATTGTGAACTAAACGCTGTATATTGTGTCTGAGTTGTTTCTGACTCGCTCAGAGTTCAGATTATATCCACTTTCTACCCTCATCATCACACTTCAGTCACATGCATAGGTGTGTCTGAGTGGATAAGGGGATTCATTCATCCATTCATCCATTGACATCTTTGCTATTCCAATGTTATTCATTAGATTCAATTAGACCAGGTTCCCGAGGTAGACATGTACGTGTAACAACCGATAAAGGATGTAAACATGTCTGTAATTTCTTAATCTTCAGTAAAATAATAAGAGAGACGATATGATGTGTGTGTGATTTAGTTCATCTTTATCTGCTACAATAAAAACAGTACATTGTAATACCATTGTTGAATGGGTGACTGGAGACTGCTAAATTAAATCCTTGGTATTTTGTTTAGTGAATACCTTTTTAGCATTATACATTTGTAGATTTACATTTTAGATTTACATTTGATTAATTAGTCTACACAATAAGCTGAATCTCCTATTGAAAAACGCTATCATGTGATAAGTAGCCTAAATCGTTTGTATTATATTTCAATAATAGACTAATTCAGTTTTTGAATGGTCATGGACATCTTTTATTTCATTTGTAAATTATTCATATTCAACCAAGGTCTGATCATTCATTTGGAGTATGTTTCATACTACATCTTATGTAAGTAGCCTATATCATTTGGTGTATTGCACATTCATCCATTGACGTCATGCATTCAGCGAGGGGTGATTAGCGCCTGGGTGCCATTTGGGTACCAACGCTGAGTGGCGTGGGCTGTTGACGGATTAAGTAGGAAAATAGGGTAAAGAAAACGGTCTCTAGATCTTTTTCTGTTTTTCAGTTTAGAATTCCGGTAATGGAACAATGTAAGTATAAGTGTAGCTTTCAAAATGTCCTTGTTGTTTTAATTACAAACTCAAATGCCAGTTGGCGGTTCTAGTGTCAATTACACGGCAGCAAACATGCTGAATCCCGGGAGTGATCAGCAGAGCGGGAAAACGGCACATAGTTCAATATAAAAAAATCGTCCAGATATACGTAAACTAGCATCAGACGTAGTAGACTTTTAATGTATTTGTTAATAAATTAATCTGCGGCCCCCTGATGTTATTCTATGTAGTACGCGGCCCCCTGATGACCAGTACATATATGGCCACCACCCCCATCCAGGTTGCCCATCCCTGATCTTGTTTATAAAGATGTAATTCGCCGGGCCAGGACTGACGATAAGACAGAGATTTAACCTGGTCACAGGATGGAATTGAGCGAGCACAATTTTTCTATTTGCCATAATTATTGTCAAAATTAAAGGTCATGGTTAAGTGATTACAAATGATGTGTGTTCATGGAGGGCCTTCGTTACCGGAACGTTGTATCTAGATGATGCAGTAGGGGTTAAGGCTCCAAACCTCCGTGCCCTCCAGCCCGGCCCAGGGTGAACCTTGAACTCTGCCCCACTTTAGATACCGGAGGCGCTGGGGTACGTGCGGCAGGCCCTGCAGCTCCAAGGAGATGACGTGCACTCCCTTCACCTACTGGCCCTTCTGCTGTCAGCCCAGAAACACTACCACGATGCTCTCAACATCATCGAGATGGCACTCAGCGAGTACCCCGAGAACTTCATGTGAGTCCTGGTCCGGTCGCATTTCCACAGAGGATGCTCCTGTCACGGGGGACGTCCCGCGACATTAAGGTTGATTATGACCTAAGGACCAGATGAACACGCTCTTCTAGATTTGCTTAGTTATATTGTAGACAAAGAGAGAATGGTTAAAGACACGTTTGTGCAGAACGGTTTCCCAGTGCCAGCTTATATAGAAGTTCTACCCACGATAAATCTCTGTTGCTTGTCTTTTCCATCCTCTTTCTGATGCTTAATTAGTGCACATATGCGCACACACCCATACACTTCCTCTCTCACACCCCTGACGTTGGCATTCTCTCTTCCCTGCTCAGTTCCCCCCAGTCTTTGAATTTCTCAATTTCTAATAGATTTATCCCTCTGTCCCTCAGGGTACCACCGTCCTGGCTTCTGTGGTTCTCCCTCCCTCCCTCCCTCCCTCAACCACTTATGTAACAGAAAAAAGAACATGTTCCCCCCTCTTATATTTAACTTTTCGCCCTGTTTTTTTTCATGAGCTTGATTGAACTTCAGCTTTCCCTGTGGGAGGGTGAAAAGTGTGTGTGTGTGTGTGTGTGTGTGTGTGTGTGTGTGTGTGTGTGTGTGTGTGTGTGTGTGTGTGTGTGTGTGTGTGTGTGTGTGTGTGTGTG
>JACXGJ010017210.1:0-11424 GCA_016801105.1 Esox niger
AGACTGCATTATATCTGTGTGGAGTACATGTGCATTCGTGTTATAGACTGTATTATATCTGTGTGCAGTACATGTGCATTCGTGTTATAGACTGCATTATATCTGTGTGGAATACATGTGCATTCGTGTTATAGACTGCATTATATCTGTGTGGAGTGCATGTGCATTCGTGTTATAGACTGCATTATATCTGTGTGGAATACATGTGCATTCGTGTTATAGACTGCATTATATCTGTGTGGAGTGCATGTGCATTCGTGTTATAGACTGCATTATATCTGTGTGGAGTGCATGTGCATTCGTGTTATAGACTGCATTATATCTGTGTGGAGTACATGTGCATTCGTGTTATGTTTGAACAGGTTTGGATTGTGTGTGTGCGTTTATGAGCGTGTGTGTGTGTGTGTGTGTGTGTGTGTGTGTTTGTGTGTGTGTGTGTGTGTGCGTTTATGAGCGTGTGTGTGTGTGTGTGTGTGTTTGTGTGCGTTCGTACGTGGCGGTGGCGCATAGTGTGTTTGAATATATTTAGGGCAAAATGAATAGTGCAAAGAGAGACATTTGATAATGATTGACATTTTTGAATATTTCCTTCGGCAGCCTGGTTTAGCAGCCCTGTGTCTTGGGGGTAGAAGCTGTGCTGTGTCTTGGGGGTAGAAGTTGTGCACGGTGCTGACTGTTACAAACTGGAGGCGCTGTTGCCCCATGCCGCTCCTGTTATGCTTTAGTGGAATATGAATACATCAGGATATGTTACTCCCGGCAAACTGAAGAAGCAATACAATTATCTGAAAGAATGTAAATAGTATTTCAATCCAGGTATGGTAGTGTCATGTTTTTATGTGATACAGCATGTAACATTTAAATTGCTGTGGGTCTATTTATTTTATGTTCTGCTGCAAAATGCAGGCGGACGTACAATATCCAGATTTACCTTTAGAGGCAAGAGGTTTGGGATCAAAGACTTTGAGAAGAATTGGGATCAACAACCCTTAAATCTACAGCATGTGGGGCAATCTGAGATCAACGTGGCTGAATTGGTTGCAGAAGACGCAGAATAATTAAATGGAACCCATCTTAGATGCAACGGGACACCAGAAAACACTGGAAAAACTACTGCTATAACAGGCTGCTATAATATTGTGCTGGGGGAGTAGAGTCAGTTCTCCTTCTTCACTATAAGTCCTTGCAGGTCTAAGGAACGCATTTTCTAAATTTTCCGTCTACTGACGCTTTTAACTTAGGAGGGCTTGAGGTCTTGGCCAACACCGGCGGAGTACCAGGCTTGAACGTTGCTGTCCCTGTCCAAAGTCCTCCTGGTTGTGTTGCAGATCAAGACGATACCTGCCACTCTGCTGACCCACCCATCCTCCGGTTGTCCCTGTCCTTGTCCATCTGGTCATACCTCCAATCTGGACTAGGTTTAAATAGACACTGGGCTCAGCCCACATGCATCGATTAACTATTACAATTTGGACTCTTTATATGTTTACCCGGCACAGCCAGAAGAGGACTGGTCACCCCTCTGAGCCTGGTTCCTCTCTAGGTTTCTTCCTAAATGAGTTTTTCCTAGCCAATGAAGTGCAACACTACTGTGGTTTGCTCCCTGGGGCTTTATAAAATACATTTGATTGATTGATTGATTTGAGTGTGAAACCGAACAGTAAGATCTTGCCAGTGACTCAATCCACTGTCAAGTATGACGAAAAGCCCGGCATGACGTGAGGAACCCTCTCAGGGATGTCATGGTAGGGTGAGTAAGTCAGTGACTCATCCACCGTAACAGGATCAGACGCTGGGCATCCCAGTAGAGAGGGGAGCTCGCTGGGCAGAGTTGGCATGACATGGGTTGTCCGTCAATCCAATGACCTTGGCGTCTTTGGTCTGGAAAACGTCCAGTCCTAGAGCCTGCTGAAGACAGGAGTGTTCCCCAAAGACCTCATGACGGAGATGGAGTTTGCATTCATTTCACCAGAGCTGCCCAACCCTGTTCCTGGAGAGATTTCATCCAGTGGGTTCTCTCTCCAACCCTAATTTTGTGGAACTGATTATTATAATGAGCCGAATTAAATGCTTTGTCAGGTTTGTCACAACTGGGCTTGGAGAGAACCTGCAGGATGATAGATCTACAGGGTGAGGTTTGAGCAGCCCTGACCTCCATGGAACGGCAGATAATTCCACAAAAACGGAGCTCTACATAGAGAACCACAGCGGTTTGTTCTGAAATTCTAGGAACAGTAAGTGGGCCAGGGTCTTTCAAGCATAACTTCACTGTATGCATGTTAGAGCGGAAAGTAGCCTTGTGGTTGGGAGGACCTGGGACCAAAAATATGCAATATGAAATCCCTGAGCTTCCACACAATTGAGTACTACATAGGTTTTGGAACTTTCTTGGGACCTAAAAGTTAAAAAAACTTGTCATTCACGCCTTTATGTTTACAGCGTAGATTGACAGGATAGACAACTTTGGGGCCTCCTCGAGTTTCAAAACCACTCCACGGTTTCTGCAAACCAGTGGTCCTCTGCAAAACTAAACTGATTACTAAATTCAATAACACCTTCCAATGCGAAAAAGGGCTCAAGTCCACCTGGAAGAACCACATTGATCCCGGTTCCCTCCGCAGTGAAGCCTGACAATAAAAGGCCCTGGATGGGCCCACCTTCAGGAAACTGGGCACAACACACAGACATTCCTGAATGTTCTCTTTCCATCGGTCATTGAGATTGTCATAGTTGGTGGGACAGGAAACACCATCAAGCCCCAAATCCATACAGGCAAGATATTGAATTCAGCCTGCCTAAGATGTGCCAAACACTTTGAACAGTGCCTAATATGCCACTACACTCACAGTGCAGTGGAGTCAACTGTAGCCCTTTACTGTCCTGTCCTCCATATCCTAGCGAGCTAGTCTGTGCTGAACCAGTGACATGGCCCCCAACTGGTTTGGCAAAGCAGTGTACAGTTTGCAAATCTTTCCCATGACAATAAATCGTCATTAAATAGAACACGACTGATTGTGGTAAACAGATGAGTGAAATACAGCTTTTTTTGCCATTCATTACATCGCAGTTGTCAGTTTGACTTTCTCACGTGTTCTAGATAATTATAGGCCAAATGAAGTAGGTCGTTTTTCTTTATCCAGGTGAAAGAAATAGACGTTATGACTTAAATGATGGCTACAGGGGAATAAAAACAAATAGATATTTTGTTTATGACTGTTTGGTAGCTGGTTACACAGGGCCTCCATGTCATGTCGTTTCAATCAACAACTCATGTGTGATGGGGGGTAACTAGTTGAGTTTGTATTGATAAATAATGAGTGGACATGTATTGAGCCTTTTCTGATTCGTTTGAAGTAAATTACTGTTGTGACAAGTTTCCATTCTGTATGCAGGAGCTTCAGTACTGAATATGCTTTGTTGAATTTTATCCAATTGAAAGGAAAGCACTGACATCTAGTGCTGAAATACAGTTATTGCCTCATATTGAATGTTTACATTTATTTTGGTCATTCAGCACCTATCCAGTATAGATTTCAAAAAACCTTTTTCTAACCTTCACACACGGTTTTGGTGGTCCCTGTAAATAGCCAAGTTGCTTTCATTCATATCTGTTTCATGTAGTCCTTGTTATTGATGTGTTTCAATCGCATGTGTATTTTCCTGATAAAAACTTAAAATGTAGTAACTTAAAATTCAATCATTTGGAAAAGGATTTGTTAGTAAGCATTTCACTGTTAGTTGACACCTGTTGTAAATGAAGCATGTGAATATTCCACATTTACTGGACTGAACACAATACAACACAACACTGAGGAACATACTAACAAACATGTTGCTACGGTCACCATGTACAAGTGACACTCCAAGGCAGGCTAGGTTGTGTTACGGAATGTAATTATATACACTGGGTGTATTAGATGGTAAGCGACCAATTAGTTCTCGTAGTCAATGTGTTTGATGCAGGAGAAATGGGCAGGAGTATGTACATAATCAACATTGACACGGGCCAAATGGTTATGATCAGACAGCTGGGTCAGAGCATCTCTGGTATGGCAAGGCTTGTGGGTGCTCCTGGTCAGCTGTACCTGGCGACAGTGGTCCGAGGAGGAAAGAACCAGCGACAGGGTGTTGGGTGCTCAGTGTGAATTGATGCACGAGGGCAACAGAGGCTGTCCCGTCTAGTCCAGAAGGTCAACTGTGGCTCCGAAACCTTTAAGGATTATTACGGGAGGAATGTGTCATGACCCAGAATGCATCACACCCTGCTGCTTATGGGTCTGCGTAGCGACAGACGGGAAAGAGAGCCCATGATGACCCCTGTCTCCTGTTGAAAGCGCCTACAATGGGCGGCGAGAACGTCAGAACTGGACCTCGGATGAGTGGAAGAAGGTTACCTTATCTGTTCCGTTTTTCCGTTTTCTTTTACATCACCTGGACGGCTGTTTACATGTGTGATGTTTAGCAAGGGTAGTGATGAGGTCAAGATGCACTGTAGGAAAACAACAAACAGGTGGAGTGAGTGGGATGCTCTGGGCAATGTTGTGCTGGGAAACCCTGGGTGCCATCACTTCCCCAAATAAACAGCGCACACGTACACAGCCGTCCGGGTGAAGTACACGAAAATGGGACTCATCGGAGAGGTAACTTTGTTCCACTCATCCAAGGTCCAGCTCTGATGCTCGGGCATTCATGTGGATCTCAGTTTGACAGATAACACCAACCAGATTGTCGTTGTAGACCAGGTACACCTCTTCATGACAATGGTATTACCTGATGGCAGTGGCATCTTTCAGCAGGATAATGCGCCCTGCCACACTGCACACATTGTCCGGGAATGGTTTAAGGAACATGATGAGGAGTTCAAAGTGTTGCCATGGCCTCCAAAATCCCCAGATCTCAATAAGATGGAGCAACTGTGGGATGTGCTGGAACAACAAGTTGGAGGCCCCACCTCGCAACTTACAGGACTTGAAGGATCTGCTAACATCTTGGTATCCGATACCACAGGACTCAGAGTCCATGCCTTGGGGGGTCGGGCCTTGGTGGGTCGGCACTGTTTTGACAGCACACGGAGGACCAATAGAATATTAGGTGAGTGGTCCTAATGTTTTGGCTCATCAGTGTATATAGAAATTATTGCACAGGGAGGGGTGGAATGAGCCTCTCTCCTGGTTGTATGCCTGGGGCGAGCATGGTGCAGAGAATGGAAGATTCGAGTGGCAGACAAATGATCCAGGCAGCTATATAGCTGAGAGGAAAGAAAGTACCTCACTGCCTGCCGAGCCTACAATACACCAACACCAGCCCACGATTCACCATTAGTAACTGCCTCTGGCGATTGAGGACAGCTACAGCCGCCCGGTCGAAAGCACCATGCGGCAGCGCCAACTGGCCAAACGAGCTGTGGCCTCCGTGGAGACAAACGACCAAACATCTCAGTTACATAAGTATTCAGACCCTTTATTCAACACCTTGAAGAAACTATTTAGGCAGCAATCGGTTTCACGTCTTCTTGGACACGCCTCTAACAGCTTTTGGCAGTTTCTCCCAATCTTCCATGTAGATCCTGGTTCTTTAATGAAAATAAATGTTTTAAAGCCCTATTCACATCAGTTGTTGACACAAAGTGCTTGAATACAGATAACCAACCGGAAACTCCAAAGACCAAGCAAGAACAAGAAATTGACCTTGAAAGGAGCCAGGCTCTCAGGCGTGGCCAGTCCTCTTCAGGCTGTGCCAAATGAAGATTATAAGGGAACGTGACCTTTTTTGCGACATGTTTTCCAAGGGTTTGGGTCCTCCTAGGGTAGAGAGGCGAGAACACAGTAATGTGAATAAATCTTTCTTTGTTCTAGTAGATCTTTAGTTCTAGCAGATGTATTTAGCCTTAATTGGACTTAGGGGTTAGGGTTATTCTGTGCACGTATTTATTTATATTTAGCTTCCTGTCAGGGTAATCAGAGCAAAGAACAATGCAATAGTCTAATATTTAAGTAACAAAAGCATGGATGAGTTTTTCATTTGACCAAATGAAAATTGAGATTGAGGATAATGCAGAGGTCCTTTTAGGAAACGACTACTGTGCAATCATCCATAACCACGGGAAGTAGGGGTGACACAGCCCCGGCCAAGATTCCATCCACCAATGCTGCGGATGAGCACCTGTCTTCCGTCCATGCTCAGGGTTAACAAATGTCATTATGGCCAATGGCATGCATCGCCCGTGTGTTCAACATCTGTTCGATCCAACCACACCATCAACAATTATCAGCACCTCCGGCTCAAAACACAAACATGCTGTCATCGACTTTCAAATGTCTGAAAGACTACTAGGGTAGGCAATTTTGGTTCATTGAAAGGTACGTTTTTGTTTCATCTCCCTCTGCAATTAATATGAACACCAAGATCACCAACACATAGGATATTGAAAACAAGAGTGGTCCAAAATCTGAGATTTGGGGAACACCAGTATGTACCTTTGATTTTTTAGAGTAAACATGTATGGTCAAAAATATAAATCTTTGTCTAAACCAGGCAAAATGGTGTTCCCATACACCATTATGGGTTTTCAATCTCTCCAGAAAAAACAGAGCGATCAATAGTGTAGAATGAAACAGTAAGTTCACGAAGCATGAAGCAGATTAAGAACCGTTGTCTGATTTACCATGTTCACAAGCGCAGTCTCAGCACAATGATGGGGAATAAGACCAGACTGGAGCTTTTCTGAAATATTATTGGTCTTCATGAAGGCAGTGAGTTGCTAGGAAACAGATTTCTCAAAAGAAAATCGAGAGGCATGGGAGGTTTGATAATGGCAGATAATTTTTAATCCATCCTGATTTATTTTTCTTTTATAGAGACTATATTTCCAGATAGGGAGCTAATTATTATACTCAAACTGAGCACAGGAAGTATCTCCTTGAGTAGATTAGTTGGACAGCTGTTGGTAGGGTCCAGTTGATACTTCAGCTGGTGGTTAAGAGCTCATTACTCATTGAGTGAACGTGTCAAGCGATATAAGATTCAAATGTTCAAGCGTTTCAACTGATCTGAGGTCCGGGCGGTTCAATGCAATCTCAGTTTTGATATAATGTGCTTAGTTACGGGGAGGTTCGTTGTATGTTGTCAAATGATCATGATATTTTTGTCAGTGTAGTGCAGCACTGCTGAGCCTGTAGCTCCCACCACTGAGCTTTAACACAGGGACGGGATTAATGATATAATGAGTGTTACCTTGGTTGTTGCCAGACGCGGCCCTTTGCATTCGGTTCTATTACTTTGATTTAGGTCCCATCAGACCAGAGAATATGGTTCCTCATGCTGTCTCTTTCAGACAGCCTGTAAAAGGCTTTTGACCCATGAGTGGCTTATGTCCAGCCACTCTACCACTAAGGGCTGATTGATTGCTGCAATCGCCCTCCTGGTAGGTTCTCCCATCCCTGCATAGAAACTGAAGCTTTATTGGAGTGGTCATTGGGTTCCTGGTCACCTCCCTAACCAAGGCCCAGTTCGGCCTGACAGCCTGCTCTGTTTAGAGTCCCGGTGGATCTTTCATTTCACAGTGATGGAGCCCACTGTGCTTCTCGGAAATTAAGCAAATTGCTTAGGCAATTTTGTATTCCCTTCCCTAGATGTATGTTAACTACTGTATGTAATGATGTCTAGCTTACTAGTTGAGTGGAAATGGGGCCAAACAGCTTCCTTTTCAGGTTTTGATCAGCCCATTTATTCTCCCATCGGGTCAAAAGGGATTCTAGTACTTATTTGAATTTCACGCTGAGGCTCCCTCCCGAATTCATTGTGACTGGCAAGCTACACCGGACACAAAATAAACAGGAAAAAGAGTTGGGAACTTGCTGGATTGACTGACAGTGAATTCTAATAAAATCTTTCCCCAATAACATTGATAATATATTTAACCTCTTTACACTTCTGACTGGTGGATATCTTACAAATCACTCCTAAATATATTATAACCCATTCCTGTCCTTTCTCCACAATAAAAAAAAAAGTAATGTCTATAAAGCCTGTCACTCTTAAATATATAGCATCAGCTATCAAGTATTTATTTAGGCAATAAGGCCACATAAGTGGATGTGGTAAAATGCCAAGACAGTACCATGGCTAAGGTGTTCATCGGCAAAATGTGCCGCTGTATACACACATAACCGTTGTTTATCGACAATAATGTAGTGCAAAATTCTGAAATGTTGAAGTACGATACTGTATTGCAAAACTCTGAGATGTTGCAGTACAATAATATAGTACAAAACTCTGAGATGTTGCAGAACAATAATGTAGTGCATATCTAAAATGTTGCGGTACGATAATGTAGTGCAAAACTCTGAAATGCTGTAAGATGATAATGTAGTGCAAAACTCTGAAATGCTGCAATATGATAATGTAGTGCAAAACTCTGAGATGTTGCAGTACAATAATGTAGTTCAAAAGTCTGAGATGTTGCAGTACAATAATGTAGTGCAAAAGTCTGATATGTTGCAGTAAAATAATGTAGTGCAAATCTAAAATGTTGTAGTACGATAATGTAGTGCAAAACTCTGAAATGCTCCAATATGATAATGTAGTGCAAAACTCTGAGATGTTGCAGTACAATAATGTAGTGTGAACCTCTAGAATGGTGAACAGTTATGCCATGTCATGCCTGTGGGATCTACATTGTTGCATACAACGGCTTTTAGCTAATTAGCATTCAGGTTCCCCAACACGCAGTTTATAATATGTATCAATGGTTTGTTGTGCTACACGGGCTACAGTTGCACTTGGTATAAATTGACAGGTGGCTCATCAGTGAGCATTGCTGAAATATTTACAGTCATAACATAATTTGTCCAGGCATAATCTACTACTGATGTCATTTCCTTCAGGGTCATACATGCTATGTCAAACAATATTATCCCCTACATTTTCTGAAAAGGCCAGAGGATTAATTAACAGCAGACCCCAAAATAATATTTATTGGAACCATAGCTTGTGCAGAAAACCCTTGAAGGAAGCAACATGCTGAAATCTGTTATTACATAGAGATACATTTTGTAGCTCTTCGCTCATCGTATTGCAAGACTTTCTGAATTTGTTCTGCTCATAACAGAGCTATTTTTACCAGGAAACACAGTCAGTGAAGTGTGATTGGTTTTTTGTTTAGGTGAAGGTAAAGGTGTTTTTTCAGTGTGATCACTCATCCTCCTCTCGTTTGGTGACAGACTGTTGTAACGTGAACCTGCCACTTGGTGGGAGTATTGACCCAGCCACTCTGTTCACAGCCTCAACCCAGTTCAACGAGCACATGCTCAAAGAGACATGACAACTGGAAAGTTCCATCACACAAAATATATTTATATTTATAGTACCGTCAGATTTGGGCCAACATGTCCATTTCATAAAGAATATACACACCTACATTAAACAAGTATTATAAATTAAGGAGTGGGTTATATTAGGACAAAGGGTAGTAGATTGGCCTGGATTGAAGAACACTCAGTGAGATATTCTGGCCCCAGCCCTGTACATCTCTTAAATATCCAGTGGGCATGGAGGAGATCAGTATAATCAAAAATGACATTTTTTAACCCATATTTTACCAGAGCGGTTGACTGACAGCATATCCTCATTCATAGCAGGAAAGTAAGCAGTACAGTAACATTAGGGTTAACTGCCTTTCACTGTGTCTGAACTGACTGTGGGATCTAGCAACCTTTTTGTTTCTGGTCAATTGCTCCAAACACCCGCCTACCAAATAGCATCTACATTTACCTTGACATTAACCAGGGCTCAGTGTTTGTTGTGCCTTCACTGAATATTGTCCGTAGGTATGTCAGTGTTTGTTTGGTTACACGTGCCGAAGTTATTATGACACTGACAAGCCTAGAAGAGGACATGAATGACTGAGGGACGAGTGGTTTTAAGAGAGGCATTTTAGGTTGTGACATACATTTCCTGGATCAAACCACACACATGCAATTTGCTTACGCACGGACCAGCAATCAATAGTATTTTAAATTGTGTTACCAATTACAGATGTATTCTGAATGAGCATGAGAAAATGTATGTGCCTCTATTCATCCGTCAACTATGTAGCTGTATCTTTCTGTGGAGGTCAGGGCTGTGAAGGAAAACCAGTACGTTGGAGAGCTTCAGCAGGTTTGGAGAAGTGCTTTCGTTAGTGAGAAAGGGTGAGTGTATTATACATAAGCCAACGATTCTCAAACGTCGTCTCATTCAACGTTATTTCTGTGACAGAGAGAGTTAAACATGAGGAGCCATGTTGAGAAGGCATCATTTACAATTACAGAGAGAGTTAAACATGAGGAGCTATGTTGAGAAGGCATCATTTACAATGGAGTTTTGCCTGGAGCTGACTACCGCTCATTGATAACGCCATCAAAGTGAAGCCCAACATAAAATATAAAACCAAATATTGCTCTCGACCACTTCGAACTGCCAAAAAGTCCTGGTAGATATCTTCCATATTTGTTCCATTCCCCTGTAAAATGTATTACCCCACACATTGCATAGCAGCTTGTTAGAATATAAGCAAGCAAGCCAACATCAAGTAACTTATTATGGAATGGGCAAGCTAGCTAACATAAAGCAGTTTGTTACTGGAATGGGCAAGCTAGCTAACAACCGTATTTTACGTACTTGGTTACATTAAACATTTCCGATAAGCTCCTATAGCCAGCAATTTTCCTACTTTATTGACAGCACACATTATGTGTCCACATTATAATACTTCACACATATTTATTCATATTTTTATGCAGGGGTAGAAGAGGCGATAAATGTACCTAATGGGAACTGGGGATGATTACGTGGTCATGATGACATTCCAACTATAACAAATAAATAGGTCAGTTAGTTGTCACAAACCGTTCATGCAATTTCCCCAACTAAAATCCCAAAGAGCAAGCAATAAAATTACGAAAGACACAGGAACTTCAAGGGGAAATGTCCCCTTAACTGCAGTGATTTGAAATTTAGCCAAAAGGGAAGAGTGCCCCTTAGTAGCCCTCCAACCCCACTACCTATTGCCTCTGATCGGCCATCCAGGGACCATCCTTAGCCTCCAATGCCAGTAAGGAAGGATGTAAGGGTGTGTATCCTCAGAGGTGGGATGTAAGTGTGTGTATCCTCAGAGGTGGGATGTAAGAGTGTGTATCCTCAGAGATGGGATGTAAGAGTGTGTATCCTCAGAGATGGGATGTAAGTGTGTGTATCCTCAGATGTGGGATGTAAGAGTGTGTAGTCTCAGAGGTGGGATGTAAGAGTGTGTATCCTCAGAGGTGGGATGGGGTGTGTATCCTCAGAGGTGGGATGGGGTGTGTATCCTCAGAGTTGGGATGTAAGGGTGTGTATCCTCAGAGGTGGGATGTAAGAGTGTGTATCCTCAGAGATGGGATGTAAGAG
>JACXGJ010017211.1:0-11439 GCA_016801105.1 Esox niger
GGTCTGATTGCTGTGACCGCTGTGACTCTAGGGTCTGATTGCTGTGACCGCTGTGACTCTAGGGTCTCATTGCTGTGACCGCTGTGACTCTAGGGTCTCATTGCTGTGACCGCTGTGACTCTAGGGTCTCATTGCTGTGACCGCTGTGACTCTAGGGTCTCATTGCTGTGACCGCTGTGACTCTAGGGTCTCATTGCTGTGACCGCTGTGACTCTAGGGTCTCATTGCTGTGTGCTGGGCCTTTAGGGTTTGATTACTGTGACTTTAGGGTTTTAATGCTGTGACTACTCTGACTCTAGGATCTGACTGCTGTGAACACTACTCTGGAGTCTGACTGCTGTATCTGTGCATCTATGGTCTAATTGCTTTGCTATTAACAGAATTTTAGCATGGCCTAAGGACAGTACAAGTTGAGAACAATTTGTGTTTTCTGGATTCTTTATTTTGCAATGGTGTTTAGTGGTACAGACTGATATCTAGCATAGTTTTGCATTTCATTTTTTAAATGAGGCCAATGAAGTATTTTTAGAGGACGCTTGATACATCGATCTCTTTTCATTCAAATGAAAGGATGTTAAATAATTGTTGCCTAACCTCTACTAAAACAGTGCTGTTATAAAAACATCAAACATATGATTATGTTTAAGTTCCACTCTGGTCTTTAAATGCAACAAGTCAATCTCCCAAAACTTGTCTACCTCCACGTGCGTCCTGAGGGACAGTCAGTATGTACCTGATTAAAGGTATTCATATGATCTGCTCTTGAGCTCTTTAGATCCATACCAGATCTCTAGACAGCCGTCCATACCAGATCTCTAGACAGCCGTCCATACCAGACAGAGCTGTCAACGTGACATTGAATCACGGTTAAGATAGTTTCTTAGATTTTACGTGAAAATATCTAGTATTATGACATAGGAATGTGCGCTTGATAGGTATGATTAGTCACCCAAGTCATTATTATAATGGACTATAGTGGTCATGACATAAGAATGTGAGCTTGTAGTGTTTAAAAAGATTTTTGCAGCCATCTGTGGATATGAGCCAAACCAATTTATTGCAATAATTTAAATCTATACATTTCTGTTTCATCAGGAAAATATCAGGGGCCGCAGTATTCAACGCTTTGTGCAAATCTAGCATACCAATAACACTAATATAAATAAAATATATATACACTAATAAGATTACCTATTATAAATACTTATTTTCCACCATAATTTACCAATAAATTCATTAAAAATCCTACAATGAGATTTTCTGGATTTCCTTTTCTCAATTTGTCTCTCATAGTTGAAGTGTACCTATGATGAAAATTACAGGCCTCTCATCTTTTTAAGTGGGAGAACCTGCACAACTGGTGGCTGACTAAATACTTTTTTGTACATATTACTAAAATAAAGGTTAAATTTTAGTCACAGTGGTCACAGCAAATTTTTTAATGAATCTAGCAGGAAGTTTATTTTTATTTAAGCCTTATTTAACCAGGTTAGCCACATTGAGATTAACAATCTTACCAGAACGGTAAGATAAAAAACATTTACAGCAACCCATATTAATATCATGCTTTTGATTTTGGACATAAATTCAATCATAGTCACAAAACAATTTAGTTTTAAATATTGTGTAGCTCATTCCAGATGGAAGGTGTAGCACTGGAACGCGGTTTTCCCTTTTGAGTGAACGTTCTGAGTGTATCACACTATCTGATGTTATATTGTATAACATCAGATAGTGTGTGATGTTATACATCACACACAATTTAAAAAAAAAGTTGAAAAGGAAAGTTTTAAGTGTGTCACACTAGCTGGTGTTGTCTACAGTCCCCTCCAAAACTATTGGAACAGCAAGGCAAATTCCTTTGTTTTTGATGGTCACTGAAGATATTTGGGTTTAAGATCAAAAGATGAATTTCTTTGCAAATTTCAATCTGGCCTTCCGATTCTTACTGCTGATGAGTGGTTTGCATCTTGTGGTGTGGACTCTATATTTCTGCTCTCTGAGTCTTCAAACAGTGGATTGTGATACCTTCACCCCTGCACTGTGGAGGTCGTTGGTGATGTCACTTACGGATGTTTTGGGGGTTTTCTTCACAGCTCTCATGATATTTCTGTCATCAACTACTGTTGTTTTCCTTGGCCAACCTGTTCGACGTCTGTTGCTCAGTACATCTGTAGATTCTTCCCTTTTCAGGACATTTCCAATGTTTGTCCAAGGTCTCTGGTCGATTTTCCTTCTTTTCTCAGCTTGACAATGGATTGCTTTTCTCCCATAGACAGCTCTCCGGTCTCCTTGTTGGTTTCTCCTCTTTAACAAGAAATGCAGTCATTATAGGTTTAAACCAAGGATGGAAACTTAGACTAGTCATGCAGAGCTATTTAATGTTTGAACAATCAACCTAAAAGGCAACACCTGGGCAACAACAAACATCTGTCAGTCACATGTTCCAAAACTTTTGCTCACTTGAAAAATGGGTGGGTTCAAACAAAGGGTGGTATGTCCTGAGTTGTTTAACACATCTAGATGTGAATACCAGAAAATGAAAGCTGAAATTCTGAACTCTTGTCTCATCTTTTGATCTTAAACCCAAATGTTTTTGCCTTGCCGTTACAATACTTTTGGAGGGGACTGTAAATAGACTGTATCACATTAACTGGTGTTGTATATATACTGTATCACACTAACTGGTGTTGTATATATACTGTATCACACTAGCTGGTGTTGTATATATAGACTGTAGCACACTAGTTGGTGTTGTATATATAGACTGTAGCACACTAGTTGGTGTTGTATATATAGACTGTCACTGACAAGTTGTTATGAATGTGTTATTTATTCATACATAAAAACAGAAAAGTGTGTGTATTTAAAAATGGAAACCAGCTGAAACTGATTGATCTGACGTCCCGGTGAATTGGAACAATCAACCTGCAGTGTACGTCTGGGGAGAAGAAGAAATGTGTTTCAGGTAAATATCTATATCACCGTTTAATTAAACGTATAAATTAAAGGAAATTGGAGCTGTGTAAATAGTAAAGAAGCACCACCAGGCCAAGTCTCAGACGTGATGGCTACGCAATATTCACTGTTTCGTGTAGCATTGTTACAATACACCCACAATATCTGATGAATGTGGGCTGTTGAAGTAAAAATGCATAGTCAGAGCGTGCGACATAAAACCCATACAGAAACAGCACAAACCATGAGATTCCTTACGATAGTCAGAAAAGTGTTTAACAAATCGGAAGACATGCTTTTTCGTGTTGGAGAAAACCAGAAAACAAAGATCACCGTCTTGTGAGCTACATAAAAAACACTTCTGGGTCACGACAATAAGGAGTTTTTCAAAATAAGAGACCATCTCATTACTTTAAAACTGACAAATTGAGTTTATAAAGAAAAGAAAATGTACCTCTCAAAACATTGAAAACAATTAATATTTCATCATATTAAAGAGTAACTTCAATATAAAGTGGGTATTAAAACATGTTCCAGGGGCAAAATTCTGAAAATGCTAATGACTGAATATGGAATAAATATTGCCTCACTGCTCATAAACTATTGAATATTCCACAGAGAAAGCAATGTAGGAACTGTTCAGGAGAGTGTGTAGAATAATACAAACCTGTCAAACCATGGGGACTGGTGTGCTACATCTAGCAACACAATATTGCCCACACCCTCTTTTTCCACAATGTGACTCAATGCATAGGAAATACATACTGCACAATACAGAAAATACTATTCTATACGCCGCAGTGAATGTACTGTAGGAAATGTTCAGGAGAGTCTACAGAGTAATTATGTGCAAAAAAATCAAGGGGCTCTGTGTATTTGCAATTGTTGCTGGCTTTTGATTCCACCCATCTCCGTGGCCACAATGTAACTCAATGCATATGAAATACATATTGCTCAATAGAAATAAATAAAACAATAGAAAAAAAACGAGCAACAATTGCAAATACACAGTGCCCATTGAATTTTTTGCACATACAGTGGGTATAGAAAAGAATCACCCCATTCCTACAGTAAAGCATGGAGGTGGTAATTTCATGTTATGGGGTTGTTTCTTTGCAGAAGGGACTGGAGCACTTGTCAGGATAGAAGGAAAAATGGATGGGGCAAAATACTGTCAAATTCTGGAGGAAAATCTGCTGCTCTCTGACAGAGAGTTGTCAATGGGAAGACGATTTACCTTCCAACATGACAATGACTCAATGCACACAGCAAAACTGACCACACAGTGGTTGAAGGAGAAAAAGGTGAATGTCCTTGCATGGCCTAGTCAGAGCCCAGATTTAAACCCCATTGAAAATCTGTGGAATGACTTGAAGACAGCAGTCCACAAACGGTCACCATCAAACTTAACTGAACTTGAGCAGTTCTGCAAAGAAGAGTGGTCAAATATTGCAACGTCTAGATGTGCAAAGTTAATGGAGACAAATCCCAACAGACTAAAGGCTGTAATTAAAGCATAAGGTGGTTCAACAAAATTCTGAAACAAGGGGGTGATCCTTTTATTTTTTTAATTTTTTTATGACACGTTGGTGTTAAATCTTTCACTTGGATGTTATATGTTGCACTGAGTAAATACAGCTGAATGAAACAAAAACTGTGTCTGTCTTCATTTCGGGCTGCAAAGCAACAACATCATTTTCTATATCCACTGTAATTACCCTGTAGACTCTCCTGAACATTTCCTACAATACATTCACTGTGGCATAGAGAAGTTTTTTTCTATAGGGCACTATTTATTTCATATACAGTCATTTGCATTGTGGCTAATGTTATGTGCAGAATAAAATGCCAAAATAAGTGCAAACTGTCCACTGATGTTTTAGCATAGAATCACTCTATACAGTCTCCTGAACATTTCCTATAATACATTCCCTGTGGCATAGAGAATAGTTTTTCTGTATGAGTCAACATGTACATTATATTATTGTTTTTTTGGGGGGGGCTGAAAAGGGTGTGGGAAATATTGTATTGCTGTATGTAGCACACAGTGCCCATCCAAAACTAATTTTAGTTAGTTATTAGACACTCTCCTGAACATTTCCTACATTACATTCACTGCGGCTTATAGAATAGTTTTTGCTCTAAGATACAATATGCATCTCTTGTACAGTATATTATAATGTGTTGCAATGGGGGAGGAGGGGGTAATATAGTGTTGCTATAATTAATGAGCACTGGCAAATTAACAATAATTACATCATAAAATATTTATTTCCTCCTGTTTAAAATATGAAATGTTTACGACAATAGTTCACTCCATCACACTTTCTCAATGTGTGTTCACGGGGAGTACAGGAGTACTCCGTCCAAAACTAACAGGCTACGGGACAGTTTCTTTCCTCAGGCCGTAAGGCTGCTCAATTCAGGAACCCCTATTCCCTTCCCATCCTTAGTCTCATGCACACCTGTCACTTAATATCATGCTCATCTGCCAATCATTTCATGAGCACCTGTCACTTTTACTTTGCACTACGGTTTTACAGTTGTATAGTTTATTATTGATGTGTTTTTTTGTATAGTGTTATTATTGACTGATTGTGTTATCTTCCTATTTTTTATTATAATTACTGCTACTTTATAATTACTAACTGTTAACTGCACTGTCTGGAGTTGGAAAACCAAGCATTTCATTACCATAACTTGTTATTGCAGATGACAAATAAAACATTTTGAACTCTGAACTTTGAACCTATTATTCATCCTTTGTGAAGTACTTTTTAAACAGCATTTTTTTGTATGCAGATATTGCTTTTATTATCTATACCTTTACTATGTACCCTTAGCAAAGCCGCAAAATACATTAATTAAATATGAATTTACCGTATACTTCTATTTTGAAGGGAAATCCGACGGAAGTCTTATTGTTGCCATCGAATCTATTCATTTTGCCAGCATGACGCTAAGGTTCCGTTTGTTTGGATTTCCTAACGCTTCAACTTTCAACTTTGACCCAGGTGTAAGGTTCTTCTTCCTGTTGCTGTTGCAGCATGCGTGCATCCAACGTCAAGATGTTATGAAAAATCTATTGCGCACGTTTCATAAAATATTTTGACAGTCTGAATTAACTAAACAATCGACAAATATGGTAAGAAAAACACGTACATGATATGTTAATCATAGATAATTCAAATGTATCAACTCCATACTGTTAGAGTTTTTGGTAGCTTACTAGCAAGCTGGCTAATGTTAGCAGCTAACATACTAAGTTTGCCTTTTAGAACCGTAAAGAAAAACTGTTTACAAAACATTCACTTGCTAGCTAACACATTTTTCTTTAGTAATACAGTTTGAGATGTTATTACTAGGCTCCGCAAAGTGTCATTTAACATCCACTCTACAATAACAATTGTTATTTCTTTCGATAATATGTTGCTTGCGCTAACTACTGTACTGTAATTGTGTTGCATGATTTATTCTGGAGTTTGTTATATTGCGTTAGATATTGTAGTTATGTTATGGTACTTATCCTATTGTAATATGCATGAGCAACTGTAGATTGTTCATATTCTACCACTTTCCTATACGTTGTATCCATAACATTTTTAGCCCACATATATATACACACATTGACCACTTCCCTCTAAGAAAGGTTAGTACTTAACAATGTTATCGGATTTTCTCCTTTTTCTTTTCCAATAGGCTCGTAATGCCGAGAAGGCCATGTAAGTACTTTATGTTCAGCTTAATGTACAGAACTGCTGTTATGGTAATTCTGTAAGCAATAGGCCTGGAGTAATAACACATCACGGTATAGATTACTGATGTTATTCCCATGTCAAGAGATTATTTAGAGAATATTGATTCTATCTCTGGATCTTACCATGGAGTGCTTTGTAATGTGAACTGATAAATGTGATTGACTTTGAACATGCGGTCTTCCCCAGGACGGCCTTGGCCCGGTTCAGAAACGCTCAGCTGGAGGAGGGCAAAGTCAGGGTAAGGATGGATGTGTCATTAGAAGACTGTTATCTCAGTGTTTATAAAAAAAATGTATATAATGTGATCAACTCAACACTATTTGGTTATATATGAACTCAGTGGATTGTGTGCTGAGTCCTTGTGTATTATATGAAAAGCAAAGATTATAAAAGCATTCTACTTCAGTGGTGTCCTATCTTTGCTCATCCAAATGTTTACCAATCCACAATGTCATCAGTAGTCATGCTTGTTTTGTTGTTCTAACCTGATGTGTCAGTTGTGTTATGTTGAATGTGTTGTCTGTTGTATTTTTCAAACCTGTTCCATTGGTTCTTTTCAAGGAGAGAAGACCGTTCCTGGCATCAGAATGCAATGAGCTCCCTAAAGCAGAGAAGTGGAGGAGACAGATCATCAGTGAGATTTCCAAGAAAGTTGCACAAATTCAAAATGGTGAGTTGTCCAATTTGTGACATTGAAAGATCAGTAAATGACCATGAATATTTATCATAACCTTGTCCTTGTTATCCTCTGTTCCAGCTGGTCTGGGAGAGTTTAAAATTCGAGATCTGAATGATGAGATCAACAAGCTACTGAGAGAGAAAGGTCACTGGGAGGTCAGGATCAAGGAGCTGGGAGGACCAGACTATGGGGTAAAAACCCTTTAGGGATAGAACACATTACATATGTTAAAAGGGTCCACGTTACCTACAGTGCCTTGCAAAAGTATTCACCCTCCTTAGCATTTTTCATGTTTTGTTGCCTCACAACCTGGAATTAACATGGATTGTTTGAGGATTTGCATCATTTAATTTACAGAACAAGCCCACAAATTTGAAGACGTTTTTTTTTTATTGTGAAGCAAACAACAAATAGGACAAATTAATAGAAAAGGTAAATCTGCATAACTATTCACCCCCCTAAAGTCAATACTTTGTAGAGCCACCTTTTGCAGCAATCACAGCTCCAAGTCGCTTTGGATAAGTCTCTATGAGCTTACCACATCTTACCACTGGGAATTTTGCCCATTCCCCCTTACAAAACTACTCCAGCTCCTTCAAGTTGGATGGTTTATGCTTGTGAACAACAATCTTTAAGTCTGACCACAGATTTTCTATTGGATTGAGGTCTGGGCTTTGACTAGGCCATTCCGACACATTTACATGTTTCCCCTTAAACCACTTGTTGCTTTAGCAGTGTGTTTGGGGTCATTGTCCTGCTGGAAGGTCAACATCCGTCCTGGCCTCATCACACACAGAGTGGTACAGGTTTTGCTCGAGAAAATCCCTGTATTTTGCACCATCCATCTTTCCCTTAACTCTGACCAGTTTCCCAGTCCCGGGTGCTGAAAGAAATACATCCCCAAAGCATGATGCTACCACCACCATGTTTCATTGTGGGGATGTTGTTCTTTGGGTGATGTGATGTGTTGGGTTTGCCCCAGACATTGCGTTTTCTTTGATGGCCGAAAAGTCCAATTTTAGTCTTATCAGACCAGAACTCCTTCCTCCATACATTTTGGGAGTCTCCCACATGCCTCTTTGCAAACTCAAAACGTGCCATTTTGTTTTTTGCTGAAAGTAATGGCTTTCTTCTGGCCACTCTGCCATAAAGCCCAACTCTATGGAGCATATGGCCTAGTGTCGTCCAATGTACAGATACTCCAGTCTCTGCTGTGGAACTCTGCAGCTCCTCCAGTTTTCCTTCGGTCTCTGTGCTGCCTTTCTGATTAATGCCCTCCTTGCCCGGTCTGTGAGTTTTGGTGGGCAGCCATCTCTTGGGAGGTTTGCTGCTGTGACATGTTCTTTCCATTTGGTAATGATAGTTTTGATGGTGCTCCTGGGGATCGTCAAAGATTTTTATATTTTTTTATAAAATAACCCTGACTTGTACTTCTCAACAACATTGTCCCTTACTTGTTTGGAGAGTTCCTTGGTCTTCATGGCAGTGTTTGGTTAGTGGTGCCTCTTGCTTAGGTGTTGCAGCCTCTGTGGCCTTTCAAAAAAGGTGTGTACATGTACTGACAGATCATGTGACACTTAGATTGCACACAGGTGGACATCATTTCACTAATTATGTAACTTCTGAAGGTAATTGGTTGCACCAGAGCTTTTTATGGGTTTCATAACAAAGGGGGTGAATACATATGCACATGCCAATTTTCAGTTTTTTATATAGTTTTACGTATATATTTTTATCATTTCACTTCTCCAACTTAGACTATTATTTTCTGATTCATCAAATACAATTCAGAAAAAAAACATTGAACTAAAGGCTGTAATGCAAACAAAATAGGTAAAAAGCCAAGGGGGTGAACACTTTTGCAAGGCACTGTATGTCAAAACGGTCCATGTTACCTATGTCAAAACAGTCCACGTTACATATGTTAAAAAAACAACTTCCTGAACCCTCAATTTTATTTTTTCTTGTCTTGTACACTGGGAGACAGCCATGATATCGTTAGTGAATTGAGTCATGGTATAGTTGATGGTCTTGATGTAGTTGTTGGTCTTTGTCTCATTCAGAGAGTGGGGCCGAAGATGCTGGACCACGAAGGGAAGGAGGTTCCAGGGAACCGAGGATATAAATACTTTGGGGCCGCTAAAGATCTTCCAGGAGTTAGAGAGTTGTTTGAGAAAGAACGTATGTTCATTAATGTCTCTTTATGCTTCATTAGATTTAAGATCCTTTTTGATATCCACTACTGAATTATGTCTTGCCCTGTTGGATTTAGCTTTGGGCATATGCTGTTTGATTCCACTAATGGATGATGTCATAACTTGTTTGATTCCACTACGGAATACATTACATTTTGAGTGGTGAACCCGGAAGACCCCGTTTACACCAGCCGGCCCCCGTTTACACCAGCCGGCCCCCGTTTACACCACGCAGACCGAAATGCCAAACTTTGGTTTGTACTGACGCCCTTCCCCCAGCCATCCCTCCTCCCAGGAAGAGCAGAGCTGAGCTGATGAAGGACATCGATGCTGAGTACTATGGATACAGAGATGAGGATGACGGTGCCCTGGTTCCTCTGGAGCAGGACTATGAGAAACAAGGTAGGCTTACTTTATAAACCCCAAACTGATTAAACAAGCTAGAAAGGGAAATGCCCCGTGTGTGTTTGGAGTACTGAGGTCATGGTGAGGAGGATGTTCTGGAGCTCTCCTGAGACTACACTTTTCAACACAAGACATCAGAAAACATGACTGCATATTTTAACATTTGGCTTCCCCTGCCTTCCATGGAGAGAGAAAGGAGGTCTTTGTGTAGCTGCGGTGGTCTGGTGACCTGGTCTGGTGACCTGCAAGGAAACAGTGATCCCATTCACAAACCATGTGTTCCCCATTAGTGATGCTGCATCACATTCTAGTCCTTTACAAGGACTTCCTATACAGGACACAAGACACCTCTGACTGAACACCACCTTAGCACACGACACCTCTGACTGAACACCACCTTAGCACACGACACCTCTGACTGAACACCACCTAAGCACACGACACCTCTTGACTGAACACCACCTAAGCACACGACACCTCTTGACTGAACACCACCTAAGTACACGACACCTCTGACTGAACACCACCTAAGTACACGACACCTCTGACTGAACACCACCTAAACACACGACACCTCTGACTGAACACCACCTATCCACAGGGCACCTCTGAACACCACCTAACTGCAGAACCCAATTTCTTTAGGGAACCGTTTTGACTCGACCGGGCAATTTTTACAACCAGTGGCCAAAAATCCTGGAATCCCCCATCCTCCACCCCTGTCCCTCACCCCTTCTCTCACCCGGTCTCTCACCCCTTCTCTCACCCGGTCTCTCACCCCTCCTCTCACCTGGTCTCTCACCCCTCCTCTCACCTGGTCTCCCACCCCTCCTCTCACCTGGTCTCCCACCCCTCCTCTCACCTGGTCTCCCACCCATCCTCTCACCTGGTCTCCCACCCTGTCATCCTCCGGGTGTGGCAGTAGCTGTGACAGCAGCATCCTGCTACTGCCACCTTGTCAGTGAGAGTTTTCCAAATGAAGTAACAAGACAGGTTGATAGAGGAAATTGAGGAAGCCGAGGTCATAGTAAAATTCAACACGGCCTGTAATAATGCCAGAGAGGAGATGCCATTTAAAAAGTTCAAATCAGAGATTGTTCTTCAAGATAATGTGCTCTCTCTCAATCCAACAATCACTAGTAGAAAATTGTCTCAAGCTCTGCTATTAATTAGTAACCAGGGACCAGACTCTATACCAGGGTTTCCACTCTCTTCTGTACCCAGGCAGTATTGGTACTATCATGGAGCTTCTTTCACTGAATGTGAGCCATAATGTAATACACATGGATGTCTGTCTCGGTCTGCCTGTCTCGGTCTGCCTGTCTCTGTCTGCCTGTCTCTGTCTGCCTGTCTCTGTCTGCCTGTCTCTGTCTGCCTGTCTCTGTCTGCCTGTCTCTGTCTGCCTGTCTCTGTCTGCCTGTCTCTGTCTGCCTGTCTCTGTCTG
>JACXGJ010017212.1:0-11427 GCA_016801105.1 Esox niger
AAGGACCAGGCCCCAGATCACGCAAAGGAATCCCTAACACAGAAAGACACCAAAAACAAGTTTGAATTTTCATTGTTTTACTCTCCTCATGCAGATTATCGGTCCACCTAGCATGTTATAAAAACCTGAACATACAAAAACACACTTTCCAGGCATGGCAGCACATCTGTTCATGTGTGATGGTTCACAATTGATAAACACACACACACACACACACACAGCAGATAACACACTACTGCTGCTGTGGGACCCACCATGCCCCAACCAAACCCGGGTCACTCTGCAACACTCTGCTGAGATAACTGGAATGAATCCACAACACCAGTAGTCCATGCCAAACACTGTCTGTCCGCTTCGTAAACACAAACCATTCACACAGTGTACACTGTCCATCTCCTCCCTCTGTCTCTCTCGCTCTCCTCCCTCCCTCTGGGTCTGGCCCGGGCCTCTCATAACAGTGGGTCCTAGCAACGTTGGAGCCAAGTCGTCAGTCAATAACACGCTGGGTGGAGAACCCCTCCCTTCACACTGAGCTCGCACATGGTTCTGGACTGACACACACACACACACACACACACAGTGGCCCGGCTGCACAGTGCCCACACCTCGCCAGCGGATGGAAAGTGCCTCCCAGGCACACCCCACTAACAGTAAACAAGTAGAAAGCCCATGGGGACGGATGGCAGCAGAATCTGCTTCCTATATGCCCCCCAACAAGCCATAATAATGGTGAAAGGATTCTGAGGTCCTGAACGGAAGTCCTTGACTTGACTCTGTTATACTGCATTGGTTTGCAAACCATTCAATCCAAGCCGCAATTCGGTGTCAAACCAAGACCCGGTTCTGTGATCACACTACGTAGGGAATATGTTGGTACCATATGTGTGCTGGGGTCATTTATTGTTTGGGATGCCTGATCCAGTACAATAGTCAGGGTCTAATTACACATGCGTTTTTGTGTTGGGAATTGAACCCAGAGTTCTGGTGTTACAAGGTCCATGGCCTTAATCAAGGGTGCTGCATGGATCCTTTAATAACATCGTCGCCAGGCTTTTAACAACATGACGACGCATAGCATGAGCCTGTCACAACAACCATTCCATAGGCCTTAATCAGTTTTATCTAACAACAAACTTGCTAAAATGAAGAAGTAACTGCCTTGTTCTGTCTCAGCAAGAGCTCCGCGGTGGTGTGCACTCCACTGTCCCATCACAACGTCACAGCCATTGGTGCTAGGATGCTCAGGGCTGGTGGAGGAATGTCTTCTGGGAGATAGTCAGTCAGCAAAAAAACAAGAAAAAACTTTGATTAAGCCAGTAACTGCCGGGACGAAAATGTCTCATACCTTTCTTTTGAGGAACGACGGCCAAGTTTGACTAATTTTTAACCAGACCTTCGGTGTAGTTGGGCAAAACAGTCTGGCAACAAGACCCATTGCTTAATGACAGTCTGTGGGTTTGAACTACGGTTAGGAGACTTTGGAACTCTTTCCAGGGTGCTCATTACAGCTGTTTGGGAGAGTCCTACTGGAGGATTCTGCATTCCACAAATGAAGAACTGTTGTTTGGACGTAGTACACTTCAAAACCTCTTGATAATCTCATTTCACGAGGTCTTACAATTCAGGCAGCCAGGAACAGCAGGACCCCACAGCATTGTTCTGTATTCATGCATTTTTCTCCTAGACATTGTTATTTTAATTGAACGTTCCATTTGATGGTCGGTAAATATAGGAAGACACCTAACTGCTAAAGGAATGCCTGATTTCATTTCTCAGAAAGTTTACTCAACAAGATGACATCTTGTGGGTTTTCTGCTGGCCTATGAGTGTGAACGGTGTCGCGGAGAACGGCCATGTCTCTTAAATGGTTAACGTTGCATTCCAGTCACAATACCCGTCTCAAACCTATTTCCCTCGCGCATGTCCCCTGCAAACAAATCACTGGTTTAGAAAACAAAATAAGAGTGCCATGGGATTCTCGCCTACTAAGACAGACAGTGTATCCTCCTGTCCAAACAAACCACAGCGCACCTCATTTTGATTTGGACTGGCAGTGTCTGAGGCAGAGGGAGGTCACTTTGAAAAAAACGTGTGTTTTTGGAGGAGCTTGGCAATTTCAACGCTTATCATGTAACCGGAGGGACCTTTAAGAATTAGAGCAGTCTGCTGCTGAAATCTGGGCCAAACTGTCACACAGCCAGTGGAAACATACAGCAAGTTCTGTGGTGGCTATAAGAAGCCTTGTTCTGTAGTTATTTCGGCCAAATGCTGTGCAACCAAGTACTACACTCTCAGTTTCTTTTATAAGCAAAATGCTAATGAATCACTGACATTTACACAAGTAAAATTGGTTCAGCAGTGTTGAGAATCAAATAAAATTAGTAGTGAACTAACACTTTCATAAAACAAACCCAATCATGTGATACACAGAATCATCTGCTCAATGACTTAACATGAAGAAAAACCAATCTGAATGTATCAGTTGTCTTCCCAAATACAAAATTCATGCCTGATTCAATAACATCTGATTCAATGATGTTTGATTCAGCAATGACCATGTTAGCTAGACAGCACAAACAGATCTGGCATCTGTAGTTCCCATGCATGCAGGCTGATGTCTGTGCTACTTGTCATTGATGTGGTTTACTGTGTTGAGAGCAGTGATTGTGTGTGAGAAGGCTAACAGGGAATAAACAGGGGGCCCATCCAGGTACTGTGGTTGGACTGACAGACAAACGGGTTTTACAGTGTGGTGCTGCTGTGTGAACAAATATAAACTGTCAGAACAACACAGAGCACCGTGGAATCTAGCCTGGCACAGCTAGCTAAACCCGACCCTGTCTGCCTGTGGATCACATAGACATAATTTAGCACGGACAAACACACACACACACACACACACACACACGCACACAAACACAGACACACAGGTGTCAATTTACACCTTCTTATTCACACCCAAGTTCAACAACCACACGCAGACAGACAGACAGACAGACAGACAGACAGACTGACAGACAGACAGACAGACAGACAGACAGACAGACAGATAGACGGATAGATAGATAGGTCTTACAAGAACTTACAGCCAACTTACAGCCAGCGCTGGATCTGTAACGTGTCTTATTTTTAGCCTGTACTGTCTATAAAAAGTCTGTGGCCAGGATTCCTCCCTGACCTAACACAGCGCTGTGAAGGATTAGAGCTGGGGCCTGCATATCTGTGTCGCACACAATGTCTGTTTGAAATAAAGAGGTTTGTATTCTCTTGGTCGTATCGGAGTTACGGTGCAATGATCTTGTATCAGCTGACTATTTAAGCCTTTTAACTTGAACACATTCATTTGATATGTTCTTGATAGGATCAACAGGATTTATACCACAGGGCAGTGCAACAGTCCAGAACTGATGGTCCACATTCCTCCCGCTGACCACAACACTGTTTCCTCTCCCCACCCCGAGTCTTTCACACACACACACACGCACGCACACACACACACACACACACACACACACACATACAATAATAGTAAAAGAAAACATTCAAGGACCCAAAGTCTTTTATTTTACTAACGTATCGCTCGCACAGATACAAGAGGGAACACACAAACACATGCACACACAATGTCCCTTGCCACCCACACACGCAAAGAAACCCACACACCATCCCTCCTAACCAACCAGCTATCTGTTCACAGTCCTGATCCCTGAGGGATTCTAATCATTTAATTGAATCTTTTGTAATTATAATGAAATAACTGCAGAGTTCCATTAGAACAGAGAATGATCTGTAGAGTTCCATTAGAACAGAGAATGATCTGAAGAGTTCCATTAGAACAGAGAATGATCTGAAGAGTTCCAATAGAACAGAGAGTGATCTGAAGAGTTCCAATAGAACAGATAGTGATCTGAAGAGGTTTAATAGAACAGAGAATGATCTGAAGAGTTCCAATAGAACAGAGAGTGATCTGAAGAGTCTTAATAGAACAGAGAATGATCTGAAGAGTTCCAATAGAACAGAGAATGATCTGTCGAGTTCCAATAGAAAAGAGAATGATCTGAAGAGTTCCATTAGAACAGCGTAGGATCTGAGCTGCTCAGTGTAACAGTGGCCACAGCAACCACTTAGTAGGTGATGCTGCGTTCCAAATGGCACCCTGTTTTCCATACTGTGGATGACTATCGACCAGCGCCCAAGTACCCTTTATCAAGAATAGAATGCCATTAAAAACACATGCTGCTCTTCCTTCCCAGCCAGATAGATACAGGGACTGTTTCAATTAGCTCATCAATTCACACTGAACAGAATGAAAACAAAGATTTCTGTGTGTGTGGAGCGGTACTGTGTTTAGGGGGGGCATGTGTGTGTGTACGTGAGGGGGTGGTCCTGTGTGGGGTGGTCCTGTGTTTGGGTGGGCATGTTTGTGTGTGTGTGTGTGTTTGTGTGTGTGTGGATCTGTGTGTGGATCTGTGGGAGGGGGGCATGTTTGTGCGTGAGGTGACGTGTGTGTGGAGCGGTCCTGTGTGTGTGGGGGGGGCGGGGCATGTGTACATGTTGATTGATTAACGAGTATGTAATCTGTAATTACCATATATTATGATTGTGAATACGTACTCAGTTGCCGGGTTATTAGGTACACCAACGTTTATGCAAAATGATGATCCATTTGATCACAAGGATGTGGCTTGTGATACAAAGCAGGCAGACAGGAATGGACTTACTGTTTTCACTGGATGTTAGAATGGGCAAATGAAGGCAGCCGAGAGATTTGGAGGATGGTACAAATGTTGGTGCAAAGTGTGTCGATTCCACTATCTCCAAAATGGCCCCCCTTCTCATTGTATTACTATAGTGATGATACATGGTTGGATCTCAAGTGCAAAGGAAGAGCTATAAAATAATGTATTGTTTCATGCAAAACAAATGGGCACGTTTAGCTTTATCATCAGAAATATAGAGCAAGTAGACCAACTAAACAGACATTTCATAATTAGTAGCCTAAACATACATCCTGACGTCATTTTTGATATGGTGGTAGCCTCACTATCTCAGTCAATGATGGGTGTCTTTATTAGTGCATTTCATTGCCAATATTAAAGTGCTTCTAAAACATTGTTGAAGGGTGGGCTCACCTATCAATCAGCAGAAGTGCGCTTCTGGACATTTTCTTTTTGTTGTTAATACTTTGTTAACTGTAGCTGTAGCTAGAAACATTGTAAGTTGGCTAAACATACTGGAAGTGTAATGTACTTTATTTGCTAAACAACGGAGGTTAGCTAAAATATATATATTTTTTTTTAAATGGCCACATTTTTGCATGACTACTGAGCAATATGTAATTCAAATTGTGCTTTTCAAAATGTGATAATGTTACAAATAGTAATTCAATTTAGCAATGCAACACAAATGGGACAGTTTCACTGGTTTTAGCCAGCTGGCCCCCAAGAAATCCAATCAAATGCTCAGTGCAATATTTGTGTTAGAACAGTAAAAATTCCTAAAAAATAAACACTTCAATCTATAAAGCTGCCGTATGAAGAGATTATGATTATAAGCAAAGCAAAAGGCAGAATATAATATTTGTATCGCCACAATTCAAGGTTTAACTTTTTGACTTTGTTGCTTTTATCGTTGTAAGAACGGGAACATCAAGAGTTAAGAAAAAGCAGAAAAATATGGAATTATGACATCGACAAAGGCATTTGAGTCATTTCTAATGTACTGACATGTCTTAATAATTACCACATTTTCCTTCCCTATTAGCCCTGACGTATCACTGCTAGCAGCTACATGACATCAGGCAAGCCCTTAAGAGCAGCACACAATAACAGCCATTTGAAAGGCTGTTCTCCTCCTCAAAAGGCGGACAAGGACACCACACATGGTGTGTGGCTGACATTGGCCAGCCAACGGCCTCTCTGCAACCTCTGACATTGGCCAGAAAAGCACAGAGGTCTCCAGCCACCACAGAACACATGAAAACTATTACGACCAGCAAGAAAGGTTCCCCTGATTCTACCCAGATGGCAATGACATTTCAGACACTGGAAATCCAATACGCAACCCATTGATTTCAAAATAAGAAATGTTTAATAGAATGACATTTGAAGGTCAGACTCGTAATTGGACATTTCCTAAACTTTACTACAAATTAAGCAATTAAACATTATCATTTCGAGTAATGTGACGATTTCAAAACATTACCAAACATTCTTGCGGAGGGTTCTGGGACCAAACATTTCAATTTAAAAACCTTTATGAACTAATTAGTTTTTAGTTGTCACAGAAACAAAAACAAACTAAAAGAATGTTTACGACAAAGATTTTAAAAAATACTGTTGTGCTTTAAACCGCTGACAAGACACGAGTCAAGAAGCCCTGGTCCTTGTTAGTGTTGTGACAGAAGAGTAGTGTCCCCATCCAGTGTCTTGACTTGACTGGGTTTAGTTCTTCAACTCACTGCCTGGCTATGTCCGAAATAGCACCCCCTTCCCTTTATTGTGCACTACTTTGGACCGGAGACCATAGACCATTGCCACTGGTTCAAAAGTAGTGCACTTGAATGTAGGGAATACGGTGCCATTTGGGACAGTGATCCCGGTGCTCTGCAGCTGGCCAGGCCTAACGAGAGATCTGACTCAAACATCAATTCATCTGCCTCATTGAAGAGAACAATGCAAGGCAACTGGTTCAGTAAGGAGAGTATGGCTGCTCCTCTTGTGGGTTACGGCCATTTCACTAAGGTTATTGGGCTGAAACAGTACACCAAACACACACACACACACACACACACACACACAGAAATGCCGACCAATCGTTCTGCTCTCTCCCTACCCTCAGGGCAACCCAACCTCTGTTGCTCTCTCTCCAAACTATCTCTTTGATTTCCTGGAACAAAGAACAAAAAGAAAATAACTTGGAACCTGACTGGCTACATTTTAAATGTGTGTGTGGATCTGGGTAAAAGACTAGCGAGGTCTCTGAATGTCTAAATAAACAAATTGCTGGCTGTGGGAGAGGGGAGACGAGAGGAGCGCAGGGAAGATTAGAGCAGAAGAGCAGAATAATGTAGGAGAGCAAAAGAAAGAAAAAAGCTTAGGAGAGGGAAGGCTGTCTGGCTGGTCTGCAAGGAGCCCCCCGCAGCCTCCCCCCATCCTGACAGGGCATTTGTCTTCATTAAAGAGAACCCAGTGTGCATGACAGCCACTGAAACGCTGGTGTCTCCACGAGTAATGAAGACAGACGACTCCCCCGAAGAGCCCGCAAAAAGGAACAAAAAAAGCAGAAGGTTGAACAAATAAAATCAGAAAAATAAAGCTCAGCGAGACCCCAATGGATCAGCTTGGCTTTTAAAGAGGTTTTCGGGGAAAACAAAACAAAAACGAGCGTACACGGACAGAGGCAAGCGAGCATGTCGTTTGTGTGAAACAACAGAACCAGCCTCTTTCCTAGTGGCCGGGTGTGTTCTGTCCAGCCGGCTCCCTAAAGGGAAAAATCACCCCCTCACTTCTTTTTTCCAAACTCCCTCTCTGTTTCACAGGCTGGACACCAGTGGAGACGGACTCCGGTTTTGTCTGTCCGAAACAGGCCTGTTGAAGGAGGGACTGATGGAAGGAGGGAGCGAAGGAATGAGAGAGCGAAGGAAGGAGCGAGAAAGGGAAGGAGGGAGCAAGGGAAGGAGGGAGCGAGGGAAGGAGGGAGCAAGGGAAGGAGGGAGCAAGGGAAGTAGGGAGTGAAGGAAATAAAATAAGAACACAGAGGGAGAAAAAATAGCAAAGAAAGCTGGCAAGGCCCTTTAGCTCTTCTAAAGCCTAGCAACATTCCAAGTAACTAATTTATTCATACATTTATCCATTCAATAATTCATCTGCTTATTAATTTATATCTATTTAGCTCCAGAGAAATATCCTTACACACTTGGTAACCAAAATAATACCCCCCCTCCCCCAGAAAAAATAAACATTGGAATAGTTTTAGAAAACCACTTTTTTCACTTGGATTCCCATCTAAACAAACTACATGCAGAATCTTTCTAGTCTCCACATGACAAGCTTCAGCTGATACTGAGGTGAGTGTGAAGAGAACAAGACCAAGGCAATCTGTATGGGTGACATTATGTCCAAAGTGTCAGATTTCTCTCTCTCCCTCCCCTCTGTCGTTTTACCTTTCTCCCTCTCTCCTCTCATCTGTTCTTATTTATTTGCTTTCTGTTTTGTACACAGAACCTAACGTTACTCTACAAGGTCAAAACGCAGGTGGGAGGCATTGCCACAGTAACCTGTAGGTCAGTTCAGCATCCAACAAACAACAGCAGGCATAGAGACTCTCTCAGGCTGTACTATTAGCCAGATCCCCAAAGGCTGCTAGTTGAGCTGCCCCAACAGACTCCCGGGGGTGAGAGGAGGGTGGATAGGATGGGCAGAGGTGGCAGAGGGCCCGGTCCCAATCACTAAGTCCTGTCCACATACGGACAAGGACACACACACAGACACACACACACACGGTTGTGGTGATCTCTGGCCCCTCCACTCCAGGCAGTCAGCCCACTAGCAGCGCTGAGATCAGAACAGCCTGGCGTAAACAACCCGTCCCTGAGCACCTCTGTGGCCGGTACCAGCCTTAAACGGACCCAGTTTCCCAGCGCAGGAAAATGATCACGCAGTAACAGGACATTTGAACGGTCATTTGGATTATCATTAAGGAACCTCTTTAAAAGGGGTTGATATATTATTGGATTCGACCAAAGCCTCAAACACCCCTGAAACACCTTAAAACTTCCTATACCCTGCCGTGCAAGAAACATTCACTGGTACAACAGGATGATCAAATTTAGACATGGCACTTGTAGTTCGGCAATTTAGCGTGACACGGAACATGCAAACAGGATGCCGTCGACTTACACTGAATACTGGCACTGCCGGTCCAGGCAAAGGGGTCCAGCCCCGTGAAAAAGGGGTTAGCTTTCCGCAGCATGCACGCACCCCGGCTGGTGACATCATAGAGCTGGCGTGGACCCATTCCCAGAGCTTCCATACAGTCAAACATGGTGGCCTCCCTTCCCTGGCCGCTGACCACACAGATAAACCCTTCGTCCTGGAGAAGCTAGGTCACTCCACTGTAGAACCACAACCACCGGTCCTGTAGCTCCGGTGTGTTGATGCCTCCTGTTACCTTCTCCTTCCTTCCTCCCTCTCTCTCTCTCTCTCTCTCTCTCTCTCTGTCTTTCACTATCGGCTGTTCTCTCTGTCCCTGCTGGCACTTGTGTGTCTGTTCCCCTTCCCCTTGACTGGAATGTGGGGCTGGTTCCTGCCTGGCTCGGGCCGTATCTGCTGCTCTGAGATCGTTGTTGCTCTCTGGTCTCCTGCTGCCCTAGGGCGAGCTGCTCCTGTCTGCAGTAACAGACCTAAATAACAGCTCCCTCAGCCCTCTCTCTCAGCCTTCTCTCTCTCTCTCTCTCTCTCTCTCTCACTGCTGCGTCCCAGACACACGAGGCGCAGCATAGCAGAGCAAACCAACTGCCTCCGTCTGAGTGAGAGAGGGGGTGGAGAGAGAGACAGAGGGGACCCAGAGGAAGGGGGTGGAGAGAAAGAAAGAGAGAGAAGAGGGAGGGGGAATAAGACGAGAGGGGGCCAGTGTCCTGCACTGCTAGGAGGGGACCGATTTGGTAAGACGACAAAACTTTATTCCATTCTTTGCTCGCCTCTCCTCCGGCTTTCTTTTGTGTTTCATATTTCAGCCTGAACACAAACAAACACAACCCTCCCTCCTCGGCTCTTTTTGGAACGCTCTCCCCCTCTTCATTCTCTTCATTCGTCGTTACACCTCCCCCATATCCTCCCTCCCTGAACCCCCGTCTCTAATCATAACCATATTAACGTCTGGGTAGGGAGACAGACAGAGACAGACAGACAGTGAGGGAGAGAGAGAGAGAAAGAGAGAGAGTTAGTGACTCAGTGAGAGAGATATATACAGTATATGTGAATATATGTAAAGTGAGAGAACATTGTACTAAAACCCAGAAACCAAATTCCAGGCTAAATCCTTTCCTTTTGTCTGTTGCAGGGAAAAAAGGATGAGATGGGCTTCTCTATCTCCATAGCTCTTTGGCTTGAATCCTTCTCTCTTGCCTCTCTTTCTCACTCCTCTCTTATGAATCTTTCTCACTCGCATTGCTCAATTCCTTCTGTGTATCCCTTAGCACGGACGCACACACACGCACGCTCACACACACACACACACACACAGGCACGCACGCACATACACACACACACGCCTGTTGTGAGCTTGAAAGTGGACACATTTCTCACAAGCTCATCTGACTGCCAAAACAAATATTCACATGAGCCCAAAGCAAAATAATTGTGAGAAGTAGGAAAATAGGACAAAATATATACAAACAGAGAAAATTATAACAACTTTATGAAGTACATAATGCTTTCGGTCACTGTCATAATGCTTTTCATATTTAAAGCCTTTACGTAATGTTTTTCAGTGAATTGGACATGGAAACACAACAGTGAACAAGGAGACACTTCTATCCAATCTATCTTTAACACAGCAAAAATCGAAAACTTTTTCAACACAAAGGCAGCAGAAAAATCTCAGCCACACTTTTATTTAAGATTATTTCACTGGAATGCTCTTATCTGTGCTAAATATGGCTGCTCTGGTCTCGACTAGAGCCCTGCCATTCTATCATCATTATCCCAGTTGCAACATTATCATACTGGCTTACTGTTTAGGCCAGGGTTGGGTTCAAGGGTCACCTAAAGAACAATATATAGATAGACTTGCCCCTGCTTATCTTTCTGAACTGATCCATGCATACCCATGCTACAGTTACCAGACGCAGACCTCCTTCCTGTTACTAGAAGTTCTAAAGAGGCGGGGCTTTCATTAACATAAACTCCTTATTCGTGGAACGATACGGCGGCTAATATGAGACTGATGAAGTCTTTGCTCATATCCTCACTAGGGATTACGACTCTATTCTGGCTGAGAGGTGTGAAGGTGAACAGCGAGACGCTGTGCTGATGGGGGGGGGCAGCCTCTCCTCAGGGTGAGTTACCGCCTCATTCGCGTCGCCCCACGCTGTCCCTAAGAGGTTGTCAGCTTTTCCGTTGGGGTGCCTGCGGTGGTCAGGGCTCTGCTTGGCAAAGTGGTTGGAGTTGCTCCCTGTCATGCAGCGGCTACAGGGTTTACTTTCTCTGATGTCCTGTTGGATTTGAAGTAAGACCAAGGTACTACGACCAGGCCTCTGTCGGATGCTACCTGTTCACATGAGTAAGACCAAGGTACTACGACCAGGCCTCTGTCGGATGCTACCTGTTCACATGAGTAAGACCAAGGTACTACGACCAGGCCTCTGTCGGATGCTACCTGTTCACATGAGTAAGACCAAGGTACTACGACCAGGCCTCTGTCGGA
>JACXGJ010017213.1:0-11422 GCA_016801105.1 Esox niger
TGTCCCACTCCTGCCCTTCATCCTACTGTCTCTGTCCCACTCCTGCCCTTCATCCTACTGTCTCTGTCCCCATCACAACTCTCCTAGTGACTATCTCATGCAACCTCTCCTCCTATTTCCTCAATCTTCTCTAACCTCTGTTCCCACTGGCTATGTCCCCCTCTAAACTCTTCTCCTACTACTCTCTTTTCCACCATCTTAACTGACTTTTTTATGGATATTACAAGTTTTCCCGGATGATACGAGTTGACCTCTGCCTCTTTCGTTCTAACATTCTGTGCTTCCTGTCCTGTTTCATTTCTTGCTTTTTTTCCTTCTCTCTCCCTCTGTCACTCCTTCTATCCGTTCTCTTGAATAGTTAGACCAAGGGTAGGGGTTGTCTGCAGTTCTTTGTAGAGTCTGAGTAGGAATCATCATATATTTTTCTTGCTGGACCGTTGCTTTGTCTATTCTTACCTGTCACACCTTGTCAGTGGTATTAGAATAATGGATAATGATGGCTTGGCAATAATCCCATACGTCATTATTTTCTTTTTTTATTAAGCATTTGAAGTGCTTTTTATAATGTGGACACATTTCACAAGGGTAAATTACTTACCATATCCAGAACATGTTTATTGGGCTACAGCAAGAACCTGTCAAACCCTCTCCAGTTTGTGCCACAGATTCTCATGTGACATTCAGGCAGCGGTTTAAATGGATCAATGCATTATTCATCACAGAGTCTCTGATTTCACTTCTTCCCCTAATCTTATGACCAGCTCTGAACAATGGACAACTAATACATTCATTCATTTATAGAAGCAAAGTTTGGATATTCTGGCACTCTGATAGCCAAGCTATATGGAAGGAAGACTGTGCTCAGGCCTTGTCTTCAGTGCATGCATAAAGTGGTCTTGTGTCATCTATATGAAGGTCCTGGCTGGTCTCTCTGGGGCTGCCTGGTTGGCTGGTCTTCTATTGGCTGTATCGTTCCCTGTCTCAATGCACACCCACCTCATCCTCACTACACCCGTCCTTTGCCACGCTAATAAAACGTGAACAGACAGTGTAGCGTGAAGAAATGTACGTCCCCGAGCCGTGTCATGATGCACACACTGATCAGGCTTATTGGGGCAGAAAAAGAGGGGAGTGCCCCCCCCCCCCTTCAGGCTCTAGAGAACAAGGGATGGCCAAAGAGAGGGAGCAAGAGAGGACCCTTTCGAGGTCTATTACTTGGGTCTCCTTAGCTGCAGTAAGTATTCCTCTGCATGCCACACAACAATGTTTTGAGGAAGAATAGGACCTCCATTAATGAGGTGACGTCACAGCACTCCATTTGATGTTGCTGAATGCCTATTTGATTCTTCAAGTTTGTTATCTCTGCATTGTGCATGCAGCATGGGATTTAGAAACAATGGAGTACCACCAATGAAGCAGTAGTGAGCTATGGCATTGACTCTCTTTTCATCTGGCAATGTATGTTATCCTTACAGACTGTCCTCTTTGAGTTGAAACATTTGTTTGTGTTGCAGACATAATGAGCAAAAAGTGTGTAATCATTCAGTACTGTGCCAAAGGTTTAGGCTATGTGTCTATTTACCTGAGCCATTTTTATTTCATTTATTTGTTTGAAAAAAATCTGTCAAATATGGGTATTTTGCATAAAACTTATTTTTACAGTGAAAGCTTGTACTTTGGTGCCTGATGACTCTGCCAGATGTTAAACAAGCACTTAAATTGATTTCTATCTGTCCCACAAGGAATTGACCTTCAAATACTGTTTGTCGGTCAGAAAGTTGTTTGAGTTTTCCACTGATGTCAATAACCCGTCGGGCAAAATCATACTTGTTCTATTATAATGTGTTAGTGTTTCTTCAAATTTATTTATAAAAACTTACTGCCCAGATAAATGGTGTTGAACAACTTTCTCAAATGACCTAAACCCTTTACATTGTACATTTGATACATTTTCTTTATGTATATACATGACAGTTAAAATGCGTATAAAGCATTAAATTGTGAATTTAATCAGTTTTTTTTCTTAGCACAATAGAATATCCTGAACACCTGCTATGTTTTAATGAACCCAATGAGTATTAGCACCTTTCACGAAAGTGTGTAGAAGTTAATGTAAAAAATAAACGCAATGTGTCATTTTGGGCTCAAACATAAGGGTGAGCTGTATACTATCATCATGACAACACAATAATTTGTCATATATAAAACCTTTCAGTAGTAAAATATCTTCAGCCAAAAATAGGTTTCAAAGGCACTGTCAGCCCTGCAGTCAATATTTTGTGAAGCCTCCCCGGAAGTGGATAATATCACTGTGCCCCTTTGTGTTAAGTCTGTTTGGCATACTCCTATGAAGGGATCTTGAACCAGTCCTCCATTCAGCACATTTCAAGATCCTTAATATACTTGTCTGGGCTTGTGGACCGCCCACTTCAATTCAGACCAGTTAGATGCAAGTCAGGGGACTCTGTTGGCCTTTGTGATTTTGTAGGGCCATAACCATTTCGACTTCTGCACCCACCCGGATGAAGAGGTTTGACACAAAACATTGGGTAATTTTCTGTGTTTTATGGTGTTATGCAGTTTAGTAATCTCCATCAAATACAGCTCCGGCAAAAAATAAGAGACCACTGCACCTTTTTCTTTCCTTTCTCAAAAAATATTGAGTGAGAAACAGAAGAGTTAAAATTAAGAGATTACTGCAAATGTAATGCTTATGTTCCTCACTCAAAACCTTTGTTCCTCACTTTTTGGAAATGAAAGAAAAAGGTGCAATGGTCTCTTCATTTTTTCCAGAGTTGTATATTGAATCTAGTCAGTAAGACAAATCACACATTTTGAAGTATGGAGCCACAAGAAAGAGTAAAAACATAGTTGTCCCAATATTTACAGAGGGCACTGGAAGAGTCTTTGGCTCAAATGAGAAAAGTACACGTGGAATTAGGAAATCACAGCACAAATCCCTGTGGAGGCTAATACAAAGTGTTTACCAAAGTAATTAGAACAATAAAAATTATGGCATAGAGTCTAATAAAACGTTAATCCAATCAACATTTAAAGGTCTAAGATTGCTTTTCAATATACTTGCTAGGCAGTTTCTTCTCCGTTCTGAATGAGACTGCATTTAAATGTCTAAATATCAGCTAAATACCCTACTTATCCATTGCTTGCTGCTGAGTCACCACCCAGAGGGACAAATGTCTGTACTCACCTAGACATCTCCTGGCCTGCTTACCTAATCTCTTCAGGGCACCTCAGAGGAGGGCCTGTATAATAACACAGTGTAGTAGTGTTTTCTATGTCTCTCTTCTTTTAGCAATGTTTCAATGTGATTGTGTTGATGTGATCAGCCTTCTTTAATATGGATAGGTCAGGGTTTTGGCAAAGAGGCAATTTATCCACTCAGAGTTGGATGAACTGGCGACCACTGTGTCTCTACATACAGTTTCAAAGGAAGTTACATTTCTAGCATTAGTGCAATGACCAGGTCTGTGGGAACCGCTAACTTGCTAGTTGTTCCTGTAAGCTTCCAGTAATTGTGCTAATGCTTGTTTAGTACTGCCTCTTGAACCTACCTCTGACATCCTGGATTTAAATACTTTTACATTTCATCAGATGGTAATGTAATTTAAAGTGCCATTAAATTACATTACTTTTACAAAAAATATTTAGTATTACTAACTGAATGCTAGACTGAAAGGTACAAATTAAAACATATTTTAAACAAAGAAGTGTTCCTGAATCCCAGACCATATCAGTGGTGAAACTTATCAGTGTAAGCACTCAGTAAATGTTGGTGTACCTTAGGACTCCTATCCATGGTTTGACTGTGTGACGTTTGTTAAGCATCAACAGAGGCTTCCAAGTAATGCTTTGCATTCTGGGTACTAGCACGGGACTCTCCAAATCCTGCCCCTTCCTGCCTTCTTTGAAAGATACCCAGTCAGTCCATATCACCCCCTCTTCTTCTCCCCTCCTTCACGTCTCATCATCCCCTCTCCCACATGCAGGACATGGGAGGCCTGCCAGAAGCCCTCTCTGTTTCCGGGAATCTGCCCCACAATGCTGCAGTGTAGCGAGTTGGCTTTGACGTGAACACCATTGTTCGAAGTGCAGGCTCCATTGTCTGAGGGAAGGAACAGCAACAAAAACAAAAACCACTTGTGGAAGAAAGGATGGGTGGGGGGGGTGTCTGTGCTATTTATGTAAAAAAAACTCCCAGCCTTCCTATGTTTTGAACTCAGGGATCTGGGAAGAGTAGGATTCTGCTTGTTTGACATGCCAAACAGTGTAACAAGTTGGAGCCAGTTGTGCCTGAAGACATAGTCCTTATGTTGGCAGCATCACACCACCACTGTTTTCATTGTATAAAGTGGGCCTGATGCTGTGATGATTTTTGATCATCCCCCAGTTAAGGTTTCATGATTCTGTCTTGTGAAAGAAAACATGGACCGTGCCTATGAGCACATTACTGGTTAGTAGCATGTCAGGAGATGGTCGGCGAGGTGGTTTTTGAGCTAGGTTGAAGATACCCAGGTTAGGACTACCTAATAATTCCATGTGGATTTAAAACAGTAGGTCACTGATGATGTCACTGCACCATTTCAGAAACTCAAAACTCAGTACATAAAGATGCAGGGATGAGTGACCTGTATATGTAAAACTGGCTATCCTGAAAATATATAATAACACCAATAACAAATAGCAAACAGTATAATAGTATTCTAATGTTTTCTCATCTTTGTATTCACAGGTTTCCCAAAAAAGCACCCAGGTAAGAGTTATTTCTTTGTTTATATTGTACATACTAACAGGACAAAAATTGTAACAGCTGGTGGAACATAAAAATAATCCACTGCCCCCAAAGGTTGAGACAATTCGTAAGTACTATTTGATAAAATCCAGTCATACAAATGACCTATGTGGTGTAAGTCTGAATGACTATTGTCATTCTTGGTGTTGAACCACCCCCTGCATGGCAACCTATGCAGTTTTGTAATTTACACACTTAGTTTTTGCGAAAAAGCTACGTTTTCAGTTTTCTTACCGATTTCCTAGCACTCCCAAAGAAGGCTCCTTTTGACTACAACGTTACAATATATTTGTTAAATATGTGCTGGAATGAAAATTATTATTAGTCTGTGTCCCTTTAAACATTCCAGAAAATTCTGACACAATAGAAATTCTAACAACATTTAATTAATGTATCAAATACATCTACTGTCCTTCTGAAATTATTCAGGGTCCTCTTCACTCCATATTTTGTTGTGTTACATACTTCTGGTGTTGCCCCCATTAGCTGAAATAACTTAATTTAGCCATTTATTGTAACTTTCTATTCATATTATACATCAACTGGGAGTATTTCTTTTGCCCAGTCTTCTTTACAGTACTGCTTTAACTGTATTGCGATCAAGGGCTTTCTTGCTTGCATCCCCTGCCTTTCTCCCCAACATTTTGAAAGGACTGAGATCTGGACATTGTCTTGGCCAATCCACAACCCTCCATTTATTTTTTTGAGCAATGTGTTGTAGCTTTGTGTGCTTTGGATCGTTGTCCTTTTGCATGATCCATGTTTGATCCAACTTTAGATTTTTTATTCTCTGGTACATTATGGAAAACACGGTTGAGCCAGTGATGGCAGAATGTGACAGCTGAACAGTACCAAACCATAATGCCAACGCTTCTATGCTTCACGGTTGGTATACATTTAGTTTTTCTCCCCAACTTGCAGTGCAGCCAAACGACTTTGTCATCTGTCCTGAATACATAGTTCCAGTAGTTTTGGTCTTTACCCAGGTGTTGTCTTCCGAATGTCGGTCATGCCTTGAAATCCTTTTTTCAGACCTGATGTCTTCCTTCCTGATCTCCCATGTAAGACAGGTTTGTGCAGTCTTATTTTTCAAACATGGCTTCTAGCATTGCAGCCAAACAATGCTGCATTTGGGTCATCTATCCAGAGCACATTGTTCCAGTACTTATGGCCTTTACACAGGTAATGTCTGGCAAATGTCAGTCATGTCTTGATATTCTTTATTGAGAGCAGAGTCTTCTTCCTTCCTGATCTCCTATGTAGGCCAAGTGTGTGCAGTCTCTTTCTGACAGTTTACTTGGTCACTTTAACACTGATTCTGTCAAAAGCGCTCTGTAGATTGCTTGATGATACCCTGGTCTTCTTAGAGACTTCCTGAGCATTCTTTGTTCAGCTCATGTCCTAAATTTGTTGGGACAGTTTGAGAAAATTTGTTGGATAGTGGAAGGATTTTCTTCAGATTGCTTGGTAATTTCTTTGTAACCCCTCCCAGACTCCTGGGCAACAGTAACCTTTCTTCTTAGGTGCCTCAGGTCTTTTCATCTTGAGATTTTCTGGGATCATTTGGCATTGTTTTGGTGCACCTAATTCAGATATTTTCTGTTTCTTTAATTGTATAACTGGTTTCCAAATATAAATGTCTTGGTGTGGTTTGTTAAAATGGCTAACTTTTATCAGTGATATGGAATTATGCTCTGTACAAAGAGGTTATGTACCCCATTCTGTATTATGCATCAACATCCCATACTAGGCATCAAAGATCCTGTAGCATGTCTGATTATGTTCATCATGTTAACATGAATGTTTCTGGAATCAGATGATGCAGATTTTTCAGTAATAAGCATTATCCTCTCTACTTCCTCAGTTAAATTGATAGTGTTGTAAATCACTGGTGTTGTAATACTGGAGTATTGTAACAGCAGATTATAATATTTTTTGAATCTTTAATGCAGAAATTGTGTATTAGACCAATTAATATTTTGAAAACTTATTTAGAAGCCTGCTTGGACTCGTCTGGTGGTCTGCATGTGTGTCCTGTATGGAAGTCTACAAAGACAGGCTTGGATGTCCTGTATCAGTGGTCTGTATGTGTGTCCTGTTTGTCTGTGTTTAATTGAGTTTGTTTGTGTGCTCCCAGGACCCCACACATTCTCAGTAAGGACCATCCCCCAGACAAGAAACCCAAGAGTGACAAAAACACATTTTTACCTGTGCATGAGTTTGACCCTACAGGTAGGTGTGCATATAATGTGACACACACACACACACACAGACAGAGAGACAGGCAGACAGACAGACAGACAGACAGACACTGTAACTTTGTATGCATTACAAATTCCACAGACCGTAATTGTTTATCAAACAATGCATCAGTAAACACCACACATTTAGTGCTTTACTAATACTACTAGCCTAACCATTTATCTCTGTCAGATTTATGAGAGTATGTATTTAGAACTTCCTGAGTTGTACAGAGTTGCGTTGACCACAAAGCTACCCCAAAGCTTGTTATAGTAAGCACATTTTCCATATACAACCATGCAAGCACATGTTCATGGATTTTTTATGTGTAGTCAATGTGATTTTGAAAATGCCAGCTTTAATAGCTTAATAGCATTGTACATCAAATACCATCACCACACCACCATTGTATATTAAATAGAGTGGAAATATAAAGTCTACACACCCCTGTGAAAATGCCAGGGTTTTGTGATATAAAGAAATTAGACAAAGATAAATCATGTCAGAATTTATTCCACCTTTAATGTGACCTATAATGTGAACAATACTATTGAATAACAAACAAACATTTTTGAGGGAGAAAAATGAAAAACACACAATTACCTGGGTGCATAAGTGTGCACATCCTTAAACTAATGCTTGGTTGAAGCATCTTTTGCTTTTATTACAACACTCAGTCATTTTGGGTAGGAGTCTATTACCATGGCACATCTTTGCAAAAGCCCTCCAAATCTGTCAGATTGCGAGCCCTCTTCAGATCACCCCACAGATGTTGAATTGGATTCAGGCATGGGCTCTGGCAGGGCCATTCCAAAATGAATGGTACTTGAGCGGTAGAGAATATTCATAGGTAAACAACGGTGTGGTTTTGAGTGAGAAGGCACATTTAGAGACAAACAAAGTTTACTGTAAACTTGATGGTCCGAGTGTTAATGGGTTTATACAGAGTGGACGTTGTTTTAGCAAAAGCCAAGGTATGGCAAGGTGACATGACGTTAAGGACCTACAATGCTATTGAGAACTGTTTAACAGACATATAACTCTCAATCACATTCCCAATGCCAAATGTTTGCATGTAATAAGCGAGGAAACAGAAAACCCCTTTTATCCTCTCTATTTTGGCACATATTGGCACCTATATTTCAGCATCATGGACCAAGAGCAGAGGACTAATTATCATTAGTCCTTTGTTTAAACTTCACAGAAATAAAGATAAAAATGCATTGAATTACATACTCATTTCTAGTAGGTCATCAAGGGGTGATCAGAACACCACAAAACAAAAAGAGTTTGTCACAAAGTAGGTGGATTTATTGTACTATTTATTTCAAGTAAGGCCCGAACACGCAGACTGATTTCTATCTTCAAGAACAGGAAAATCCATAATTAATGGCGGCGCGAGACCCATACAGTGGGGCAAAAAAGTATTTAGTCCGCCACCAATTGGGCAATCAACTGTGGGAGCAATTATAAGAAAATGGAAGACATACAAGACCACTGATAATCTCCCTCGATCCGGGGCTCCACCCAAGATCTCACCCTGTGGGGTCAAAATGATCCCAAGAATGGTGAGCAAAAATCCCAGAACCACACGGGGGGACCTAGTGAATGATCTGCAGAGACCTGGGACCAAAGTAACAAAGGCTACCATCAGTAACACTATGCTGCCAGGGACTCAAATCCTGCAGTGCCAGACGTGTCCCCCTGCTTAAGCCAGTACATGTCCAGGCCCGTCTGAGGTTTGCTACAGAGCATTTGGATGATCCAGAAGAGGATTTGGAGAATGTCATATGGTCAGATGAAACCAAAATAGAACTTTTTGGTAAAAACTCAACTTGTTGTGTTTAGGGGAGAAAGAATGCTGAGTTGCATCCCAAGAACACCATACCTACTGTGAAGCATGGGGTGGAAACATCAAGCTTTGGGGCTGTTTTTCTGCGAAGGGACCAGGACGACTGATCCGTGTAAAAGAAAGAATGAATGGGGCAATGTATCGTGAGATTTTGAGTGAAAACCTCCTTCCATCAGCAAGGGCATTGAAGATGAAACTTGTCTGGGTCTTCCAGCATGACAATGATCCTAAACACACCGCCTGGGCAACGAAGGTGTGGCTTCGTAAGAAACATTTCAAGGTCCTGGAGTGGCCTAGCCAGTCACCAGATCTCAACCCCATAGAAAATCTTTGGAGGGAGTTGAAAGTCCGTGCTTCCCAGCGACAGCCCCAAAACATCACTGCTGTAGAGGAGATCTGCATGGAGGAATGGGCCAAAATACCAGCAACTGTGTGTGAAAACCTTGTGAAGACTTACAGAAAACGTTTGACCTCTGTCATTGCCAACAAAGGGTATATAACAAAGTATTGAGATTACCTTATGTTATTGACTAAATACTTATTTTCCACCATAATTTACCAATAAATTCATTAAAAATCCTACAATGAGATTTTCTGGGGAAAAAAACATCTAATTTTGTCTCTCATAGTTGAAGTGTGCCTTTCTCATCGTTTTAAGTGGGAGAACTTGCACAATTGGTGGCTGACTAAATACCTTGCCCCACTTTATATGTATTTCACGAATTATGATGATTTTTTCATCATGTTTATTTTTTGAGTACATTTTTATTGGACCGTTTAGTAAGATCCCTTTTGTATGATTTTGCATTTGTTAAAATTTGAAACATCAGAGAGCCACCACCATGCTTCACAGTAGGGATGGTCTTCTGTTCACTACAGGCCTTATTGACCCCTCTTCAAACATTGCGCTTATCGTTGTGACCATAAAGCTTTATTTTGGTTTCATCACTCCAAATTGCAGTGTGCCGTAATCTGTGAGGCGTGTCAGGGTGTTTGTTGGGCATATTATAACCGGGCGGTTTTGTGGCATTGGCGTAGTAAAGGCTTCTTTCTGGCTAATATTTGTTCAAGTTTCATCGTGTTGTGCTCCCTGAAACAATCACAACGTCTTTTCCAGAGTAGCCTGTATTTCTCATGAGATTATCTGTGGTTTTTCTATGTATCCCGAACAATTACTCTGGGAGTTTTGGCTGAAATCCTTCTTGGTCTTCCTGAGCGTGGCTTGGTATCAAGAGAGCCCCGAATTTTCCACTTCTTAATAAGTGATTGAACAGGACTGACTGGCATTTGCAAGGCTTTGTATATCTTTTTATATCCTTTTCCGTCTTTATAAAGTTCAATTTCCTTGTTACGCAGGTCTTTTAAAAGTTATTTCCTTCTCCCCATGGCTCAGTATCTATCTTGCCCAGTACATCCACGTGAGAGCTAACAAACTCATTGTCTGTTTATACAAACACATTAATTGCACTTTAAAATGCCACAAGTTTACGAAATTCACATTTTATTGCCGTTTCCACCTGTGTGTGTCACCTTGTGTGTCTGTAACAATGCCAAACATTCAAGGGTAGGTAAACTTTTGATCAGGGCCATTTGGGAGATTTCTTTTTTCATTATGATTTGAAAAGGAGCTAAACCACTATGTGATAATACATCTCTTCATATGATCACTATCCCTGAATATTTTTTATTTATTTTTTGCTTGGTCAGTCGTATTTTCAATATCAATGCCAACCTTTTACAATTTCTGCCAAGGTATGTAAATTCATGAGCACAACTGTATATATCACGCCTGAATGATAGGGATTGGACACAAGCGCAGAGAAAATTGAGGACTTTAATAACAAAATCTTAAGGAACAAAGCAAGACACTAGAATGAATGTAAAAAACAGAACAAGCTACCAACAGTGACTAGCACAAACAAGGGAAGATTGCAAGTAATCTGGGATGGTGATCAGGAACACGGGTTAGGGCAATGATGATGACAAACAGGTGTCTAGCACTGCAGGCAGTTTTGAAAATGCTGTCAACATAAAAACATCTTTCACCCACATTTTGTGACAATATGCTACGTTACAGGCAAAAACATTTTTTTGCATGGTATAGCAAAAACATTACCTTACAATCATCACAATAATATTTCTCCTTAAGAATCTAGTAACCCACTTATATAAAATTCCTTAGGATATACATTTTCTTCAGTTATGGAGTTTTAATTAGAATTAATTTAAAATATTAATAATATATTAATAAAACAGCCTTAACCTGTCTGCAAATTTACAGTCTTTGGATGCAGATATAGCTGTTCTGGCCTCTGAGCTATATAGCAGCTTGGCTTGGCCATCAAAGTTTTACCTATGCAAGAGCACTTGTTAGACTTTTTAGGTCTCTGCATGAAAAAGTCAATTTCATTTTTTTAAATCCCAGTTCTCAACAGTAAGGCTAAATCCCAGTTCTCAACAATATTCTGTTAAAATAAGCATAGTAGGACTAGAGAAATAGCCTCTGACAAATGTGAACA